>VWZO01017862.1:773018-881057 GCA_013396975.1 Bucco capensis
GTGAGGAGCCCAAAACTGGACACAGTACTCAAGGTGAGGCCATGTCCTTTTCCATGCAGCTGCATGGGGGAAGTAGAACTGCAGAACACCACAGTTACAGATGGGTTTGGATGCCTGGCTTCTGAGGCATAGTGCCCAGTACCACAACCTAAACAGCTTCTGCATTCTTTGCCCCATTCTTGACCAGCATGCAGTTAAATTCACTATGCTAGTAGCTAGAGGGCAACAAAAAACTGACAGGACACTGCCTACAACAGGAATCTAGGTGCCTAAATACTATTTTTTCTGGTCTCTACTGCTCCCCAAAGCATATTCTTGCCCTGTGGCACAGACCACTGGCACCTCCAGGGTCTATCCAGCAATGAGACTGGTGAAGGGGCTGGAGGGGAAGCCATATGGGGAAAGGCTGAGGGAACTGGGACTGTTCAGCCTGAAGAAGACTCAGGGGGGGACCTTATCGCCCTCTACAACTACCTGAAGGGAAGTTGTAGTCAGGTAGGGGTTGGGCTCTTCTCCATGGCAGCTAGTGACAGGACAAGAGGCCATGGCTTGAAGTTGCAGCAGGGGAGGGTTAGACTGAACGTTAGGAAGCACTTCCTCACACCGAGGGTGATTGGGCTCTGGAATGGGCTGCCCAGGGAGGTGGTGGAGTCACCGTCCCTGGAGGTGTTTAAGAAAAGATTGGATGTGGCACTGAGTGGCATGGTTTAGATGTTGTGGTGTATTGGGTCATAGGCTGGACTTGATCATCTTGGGGGTCTTTTCCAGTCTTGGTGATTCGGTGATTCTGTGTGTAAAAGAGATTTACTGCAGGGACACTGCAAGCACTGCAGCAAACAGTCCTGTCTCCACCTGTCCACTCCTGCCTGCCTTGTACTAATCATTATGTTTAATGAATCATTCACCAACCTTCCTCCTTGATTTATGTGCCAAAAAGATATTAATTTGCATGTGGTGACTATTAAAGAGGCAGGATGTGATATTCATCTGTTTGTGTGCCTCTGAACCTGACCACATCCTGGTGCAGCAACACCTCACAGGTGTTCAGGTACTGTGGTAATGGGTGTTTGCACAAAAAATACAACACAACAATTACAGCAACACCAAGTGAAGGAGAACTTGTCTTCTGTGCCTCAGAGAGGCTCCAGAGCTGTGTCCAGGAGGCCAGTAGGAAGAGAGTCATGTACTAATTTCCCCAAAACCTGCTTTAATGAATAAGCTTATTAACTCTATTACTAGGTACCGTGTCCAACCTGCTGTGGGACAAAGGCTACCAATGGCATGGACATTAAGCTGTACATCTGAGGGTCCCAAGCCCAGACACCCTTCAAAATGGGCAAGCAGTAGGCACTGAGCAGAAGTCCCACACCATTCCAGCTAGCTATATATGGCTAGTTGAAGGCCACACACAGCTGAGTAGGTTGCCCATCCCCCTTTTCTCTTCAATTTTGCCTTCCTCCCAAAGAATTATATTGTCATACGTAAGGTGAGAAAAGGACATGAGAGCCACCACAACTCGCCCTGAAACTGCAGGAGTTGTTTCCTCTATTACTGCTCACAAAGGATCTGTCCCAGGATTCTTCCACTCCATGCTCAGACAGTTCCCCAGCCTCACAGGGAGCTGAACACATTAGCAGAAGAGACAATATCTACAGTGTGCCATAGGGAAGGAACAGGAGAGACAAACAATGCTGCCCACACATAGCCTGGGTCTAGGCTACAACAAGAAGATATTTGACAAAATAAAATGGCTCTAAAGCAACTTCTATCTGAGCCTTGTACCAGACTGGCTTTTTCTTCTGGCCCTCCATCAGAATGGCTCACAAACTCATCCCAGTTGTATCTACACCCAGAAATCCGCTCTGGCCTCCAGGAGAGTTGTTACTGCCCTCACCTCCAAGATAACCCATCCTTCCTAGCCCTTTCCCACAGTATTTAGTATCTGGTGACAACTGGATGTTCCTTACAGGCAGTCTCATTCACCCATCATGAGAGTCTGGAAACATTTTGCTAGGTTCTTGCATCCTGGTGCACCCCTAACAGCACAGAAACAGCTACCATGATCACTGTGCTCTTCACTAGACTTCCAAGCAACTAGTAGTTTAAAGCAGCCTCCTACAAAGGTCAGGCTTTCATGGATCTGAACTACAAGCTTTCCTCAGGACTCTGTTGGACTTGACAAAGTACACTTGGGTTTTCCAAGTATTGATTTGGGGCATGTCTTAGTACAAGGACCTCATTGCTGCTGGTATTCAGCCACAATCATCATCACTGGAGCACTGGGTTTCCCAGGCACAAATTGAAAGTCTTTTTTGGCACTAGAATGGTTAACAGCTGACATTACATTTCTAAGTTAGCTATGTCAATTATTATGTCAATATGTCACTTGTCTACTGGCTTGTGAGTCTAGTGTTCCTTTTGGACTCAACTGTTCTAATTCCTCTTGATCAACACAAGCACCCCTCCCTGCTCTCCCATTTGTTCAGCTGCTTAATAAACCATTTCCACTTGTATTGTGCATGTAAGCAATGCAAGAAGCATTAGCTGTAGATTTTATAGCTGTTACTTAGCTAGGATAAATATCATCACACAGTCTAAATTACCAATTTTTTGCAATATGCCTTTAATGTCAATGATTACACTATTTAAAATGGGAACCAGTTGGTGTTGGTACAGCATTTTCTTATTTGGAGAAAGATTTCATAGATTTTCTTGAACTACAGATGCTTTGAAGAAATTAGTCTTTGAACTCTAGACTGTCCAACTGGACTATTCCTTAATTAGAACAAAGAACAGGCTGTTTCTCTCAACTAAGATTACTACAAATGTAGTTGCTCCCTTCAGCATTGCTTTGATAAGCAGATGGCCTGTGGTCAGTTTTTCAATGTGGAACATATAATGGTTGGGAATGGAGCTGATTCCATGCAAGGACTGCCTGCTTTGTCCAGATCCATGGCAGAAACAAGTTAGGGAAAGCAGGTTGGCTCTGACTCCTGATTTCCTACAAGCATGTTTAAAGGGTATAGGACAGTCATGATTCAGTGCCTGTTTTTATCAAACTCCCTAGGGAAGTACAGACTTTTCAGAAGAATTCAATGATAAACAAAGCCAAATGCCAAATATTTAGGAAATATGGGTATTTAGAAACTAGATTACAACATCCACGTCAGAAATATCTAGAGCTGGAAGACAGTCATGTAAATTGCAACATCAATTTTACCAAGTAACACTTTCTCTCCAAACCCACTTTGATGTTCTAGTCAAATAATTCGGACTGCAGATCAAGTACAACTCTTCTTTTAGCAGAAGTGGTTTTATGAAGAATTTTTGGAGTCAAGAACTTGGGGTTTTGCTTTTGTAGGCCAGCAAGCAGGTTCTCCAAATAATCACCATCATAGCTACAGAGGAGGGAACACATGTAGCACCTGTCATTGTATTCCTCTCCTGAGCATCCCTGTACCTGGGATGGGAGACTGCAGAACAACACAAATTTGCCTTGATAGTCTGCAATTTGTAAATTGTTCTCCCTTTCCTAGCTCTGCCAGCAAGACTGAATTAGTGTTTAAACTACATATGTATATTCTCACAACTGCAGGTTCCTGGTGCCTGCTTGTGCTTCCAAGCATCCATATCAGTCAGCACAGCAACTTTCTACAGCTATGGCTCAGAAAAAATGATTTTATACTAGAGAAAACATCTTCCTATGGCAGCTTTGCAGCTCCTTCCATCTGGGAAAGGAGATGCTGTCTTCCCAAAGACATCCTCCCAACTCTTCCAGGACACTCTTTCTGTAGGAACTTTTGTCAATAAATACTGCAAAAAGAAAAATACTAAAATGCAGAGCTTTGACACAAATCTCCAAAGGATAGTACTGTCTCATGGGGCAGACACCACTCTTCTCCTAAAATGCACACACAGCTTAGCTTTCTCCTCAGTCTGGAACAGCTAGACTGGGAGCACCCTGTACCTTTACCCTGACCTCCTCAAGAGGCAGAACTCGGGAGACAACCTTGCTTCAACAGGCATCTTGAGCCTAGATGCTTGCAATCATATCAGGGCATAGCAGAACAAACCTGGCACCAATTTTGCCACTAAATGGCAACGCTCCACTGAGCACTTAAAAGGTGGTGGGGAGCTGAAGGATTGGAATTTGACTACTGTGAGGGCTAGCAACCCACCAGGAGTTTAACCATGAGGTTAACATTTCTGACACAGAAGTGCCAGAACTGGACAAAAGTTAACAGAGAAATCAATAGTTCAGGGTACAAGGGTGGAATGGTAGAAATGAGGTCTGGAAAACACAAGTGTTTGCTCTGCTTGGAAGACAGGATACTGCCTATGGGTTACCACACTGCCTTATGCACTCAGGTCCTAGTATTTCTAGAGTATAGCAGCACTATCCTGCAGCCATTTCCTGACTCTTGAGATCATACATTGCAGAGCATGACAGCCTACACATGGATTTCTCCATAGCATATCCCAGACCCTGCTACAGAAAAGCAAGGCCTTATAAAAAAAGAAGATAAATCATGACACTTTTTCAGTTCTCCTACACTGTTGCAGACAGACAATTTGCAGAGCTTTTACCACTGATGAGATATTTATCTCATGAAGCATATCTTTTGTCACTCTGAAAAACAGGCAGAAGAAAGAAGTGAAAGGGTATGAAACATCAGGTTCAAGAATGAGAGGGGGAAGACTGAGGAGCAGGGGTTCACAGCTAAGCGCTCTTTTACACATCATAGATTCACCCAGGGCCTTTGGGCCACATACTTTGTTTCTGCCACCAGCTAAAGTTAGGTTGAATGCTTTGTATGACTCATGCAAGAACAAAATACTTAAAAGAAAGCAAGGGAAAGAGACTGGCTTTTCTGTAAAGTAGCCACAAAACCACTTCCAAGACAATGAGGACCTCAGATGAATGGAGTTCTATCTCTGTATACACCTAATTATCTCATTTAGTCCTAGGATAAACAGCAGGAAGTGTAAATAACTTCATGGCAACGAATCAAACAGGACAAGACAGCTAAAGAGTTTCCCTCTCCAACACTTTTAATTCTGTTTCTAAGCATCCTTCACCCTTCCTCTGAAGGGGATTTTTGGGGATGAAAGAACCTAGGTAAAACAGGAACTCCTCAGAGAAGAGAGGAGTCACAGACCTCATTGGGTGTTCTTGTAGGGGTGGCTTATTGGGATTGGACTACTTTAAATTAGTATGCTTTCTGATCCTCAGCACCTTTTTGTGATAAAATATATTGACAGGATTAGCTGTTACAGGAATGCAGCAGGAAGCAAAGGATATGATGCTAACCACTGAAGTCAAATACAATTTACTGGAAGCAAGATGGACTTCTCTTTGTGGAGAAACAGGATACATCCTTGACAAGGAAAGCTGGTCAGGCCAGGTAAGACTGAACCTGGCTGTGAAACAGGAAAGCAGACAAGGAGTCTGTGCAGACAAGGACTCTGAAGGGAGATCAGCTTGAGGTCACAAAAACCAGCATCCAAGATGAGGGTCATCGTTGTGGCTAGGCTTCGCAAACGAAGATCCAAGGAGGGTTCCATCCACGCTCCTCATCCATGCCTTTTCCAAGCGCGCTGATAAAAAGAGGATAGCAGATAGCACCCTCGAGCCTGCACAATGGATTTTTTTTAGGTGAGACACAGCATGAGCAGAGCTGGACCCACCCTTTAGTCCGGTGGTGTTTCCAGGATAGCCTATTGCACAGCTCCTGAACACAGGTTCAGTGGAGTTCTTTGCACAACATAGCCTCATCCTTTGTTTCAGACTCCTCTTCCTCTCTCTGACCACAGCACACTACCAAGGAACTGCCAGGGAGAAGCAAGAGAAATAATCCAAGCATCTTCCCAGACTGCTTGGCTTGAGAAAGGAATTGTTGTATTTTAAGATCTGACAGGGGTTCCAGCTGTCATCCAAAAACAGAAGGACAAATTCAGTCCATGTCATCTAGTCAGTGGCCTCATCCTCCTCCTCATGCAGGATCTCTGACTTCCTATGCTCTCTCTAGTCAGCAGAAAAGCTTCAAGAGGTGATTCAGCCCCCTAAAAGTCAAAGCTGACTAGAGAAGGCAGGCATTGTGGGCAAAGGCAGAACATATCCCCAGTACAGGTAAATGCTGAAGATCACTTGATGGGAACCTGCCAAGAGGCAGCTTATGAATTCTTGCCTCTCAGAGAGGGACAGTGAAAAGGACACAGACAGTGATGTGCTGATTTGACTGCAGGGAGCTCCTGCTTAACATTGCTCTTCTAAAACTGCCATTAAGTGTTTTCTTCATAGAATATTGTGTAGAAGTAGGTGCTAGCAAGATTACAGGGACAAAGAAGAAAACTGGGGAAGTACTAAAGGCTCTGCTATGTGCTAGCAAGAAGCACCACTCTCACTTACTACATTAAGTACAATCTGCCCAAACTTTTGTTGATCTGCTACTTTATATGGATAAATTGTGGAAGTTTTAAATCACAGAACAGTGATTTAGGAAAGGGAGTTAAGTAGACCTTCCTGAAGCAGTCAGGTCTCTGCCTGGTCTACAGCAGGGTGCTTTACTGGGGCAAGGCAGGAGGTTTCTGGCCAGTACTGTGGGGCTCTGTAACACTCCCCAGGCCAAGGGGAGTACAGCACAGCTGTGGCTGTCAGAGAAACTGTTTCCTACATCTGCCACAGAGTATGTATTGAGATGGAAGATGTTTATTAATTTTATCATATGAAACAAACTGTAGGAAGTTATTAAGACAAATTAGAGAGTCTAGTCCTGACATGGTCTTTAATTCTGAAAGCAATACTTATCTCTGCATGACGGAAGGGGGAAGACTGGTAGACTGTAATAAAAAGGAAATGAAGGTTCAGGACTAATTCCATTTCCCTGCTGTAGACCAGTTACAGTCAAGATACCAACAGCTTGCAGAGCATGCAAGGAAAAGTGGAGAAAATTACAAACATAACACAAGGAGTTTGGAGTATCCTGTTCTGTTCTCAGCTACTGAAAGAGATGATACAAACTGTTTCCCATGTCCTCCTGTGTTACACTGCTGACAGAGCCCCTCTTCTTTGCCTGTTGGTCCTTTAACAGTAAACCATACATGCATGGTATCACCAACTCCTAACCTCTCTATCCATGCCTGCACTCAGGATGGGCCATCTGGGAAGACTATCGAGCAACAGTAGAAAATGGATTATACATTCACAACCTTTTCCCTGTCGATTCTGGTGCCTCAGGCAACAGCAAGAGTTTTGCTTATTGATTTCATGGGTATGTGGGTTTAATAGAGATGTCAGCTAAGCAAGAGTAGGTATACAATCTCAAATTAATTCCTTATAGTCTCTTCAGTGACCTCCAGGATAGCTCCTGTACAGTGGCAGCAGCAGTTCTGGCAGTGGCAATGTCATTTAAGCCACCCATTATTGGAAGGCTGGCAGTGAGACAGCAGTACCAATGGGAAGTCAGGCCTGGACTGGTGAGGAACATTTAGACTTGTGGCAGTCTCAGACCAGAAACCCCATCTCTCTCAGGATGCACCTGAAACCACTGAGCCAGTGAGTGAAGGAAATAGATGAGAGCCATAAGCAAGAACAAGGTGAGACACTGCTTGAATTTTGCCATAACTCCCCAGCTGTCTGTACTGTATGGCCTGGCAGTGTGTTGGCAATCAGGAAAGAAGCAAAGAGCAGCCCTTTCCCAACATTTAAATTCATCTGTCCCAAACACTGCCTCAGAACAGGTGCCAGGCTGAAGAGCTGTGGGCAGGTTTGCAGACCCCCCAGTCATCAGGGAGCAAATGGACACACGTGCCTATGGCTGACAAGCGCAGCAGCCTCCGTGAGCAACTTGCTCATCTGCTTCTGTTCCATAACACAACCTGTCTGCTGAAAATGGTGTGGAAAATCCAGGGATGACTGAGCAAAGGCTTCATACACTGAATGACTCACATACATACTGCCTGTGCTACTCTGAATTTTCTTAAGCTCTCACATCCTGGGAAACTGGCAAAAAAAGCTTATTCCAAATATTAAAGAGAACAAGGTTGAAACATGCTAGTGCAAATCCAGACTACCCAACTGATCCATTATAGTCAACGGGAATTTTTCTCTGGCTTCAGAGAAAGGAGGCTCATTATTATTAGGCCAAAGTTGAGGAAAAGGCAGAGAAGAGCACCAGCTTCTTGAATTCACATCATTTAGTGCAGCTTTGATCTAGCTATGCTGCCTGATACTGAAGAGGATAGGACACCAGCCATAAAACACTCTTCTGTTTACAGTACACCACAGCATGTCACATCTGTTGTGTCACTCACACTACAGTCCTGAACACTGGATATAGAGCAGAAAACACACAAGAACCATTCACCTTGAAATACAGCTCCTCCACAGGACACCAGACACCATTTAACAGTGTGCCTAAATTGACACACATGAGCAACCTCACCAAAATCAGATTGGACACTGAACACTAGCTTTGTTAGATCAAGGCTCAAAGGGCAAACTGAGCCTTGTCTACAAAGTAGAGTTCTAATTTGCAGTATGGCTACAGAAATGCTCCTCCCAGCTGAAGCTACACATCTCCAAGCTCCTATTTCACTGCAAATTCTAAGGAGCAAATTGAATCCTGTGCATGTCTGGGGATGAGGCAGGTAAATGAAACAGGGAGAGGAGGAAAAACAGAGGAAGTCTACACTGTACAATGGAGCACAACACAGCTTTGGGATGGTGGTGCTGGGGAGCCACCTGGATTGCCATGTCCACACATTCTGAGGGGGACAAAAAATACATAATCAACAAAAAATATATTGTATGCAAAACTCTGACATAGAAAGATCTGGGGACAGCACCATTCTGCTGGTCAGCAGCCATACCAAGTGATTCCTTGGTATGCACATCATAGGCTTGTAGGAGCACAGCATTACAAGCAAATGTAAGGCAAGCAGAAAGCAGCAGAGAAGAGGACTGCACTTCCATCACAGTCCTCAGAGTAGTCGGGACACATTAGCAGAAACACAGGTCACAACATCATTCTGCCAGAGCTAGTCCCCTAGGTCCCTGCCACGTCTTCCCCAGCAGAGAGCCAACATCCCTGCCACCTGAAGTCCATTCATAGCCCACAGAAGACAGATCCTCCAAGTCCCTCAGCACAAAACACCCTGGGATATTCCCCAGATGTAGGCCAAGCACAGCAGCATGGTGACAGCGCTTTGGCCATGTTTTGGGAAGAGTGAGCTAGAGTTAGGCTGGCACTGACTCAACTGCCAAGTCACCCAGGGCAGCTGCCTGCCAAAGCCAACCCTAGGGACTCATATCCCCACCAATCATTTCTATAATGTTTGGGCTCCTCACTGTTTACCTTAATCCTAGCCATTTCTGCTAATCCAGGGAAGGTGTGGATGACTCCTATGACTATCATGTTGATCAGCACAGACTTGGCAATAGTTACTCTGCAACTCCCTGCCTGGCACAAGCCTCCTCTTATCTGCTGGCCCTTGGCAAACAGGACACTGCTGGCTCTCTCAGGCTAGCCTTTGCCTCCACCACCTACCTCTCTGTTTATGTTACTTTCCCAACACACTAGCAAATATGATAAAGGTTAATCTGGTACAAAAGGTAAATAGGGTTACACAAAGCTGGATTTAGCAATTTAGTTTTATTGGCCACTAAGGAAGGCAATTCTTCGATGCAGGTAATGAGGAGATAGCCAAGCCAGATAAAAGATCCGTGCAATATAAACATCCTCCCAAAAGCCTGCTCCCTGCTTGCATAAGCACTGTAATCATGAAAGCAATTCTTAATGGAGCCAGTTGGCAGAAGCCCTGGTACAGCAAGCTGTGAGCCTCTCCCTTGCTGATGGACCCACTCCAAGAGAATGTTACTACAATGCTGCAATAGGGGAGGAAGAGAGAAAAGAAAAGCTGGATTGAGTCTGCAAGCAGTGGCACTGGAGCAGGGCCAGGACTCCTCTAACATGTCACCTGTGTGGTTTGGAGCAGGCCAGTTATCCCTCTGTGCTCAACTCTGCATCTGTTAATTGAAATTGATGATTTTCCCTTAGTGCCTCATCTTTCATAGGTAAACCCTTACAACAAAGGCTGTTGGTTTTTTACATACAACTAAGCGCTTGTCTGAAAGTGAAACTTGCAATAATATTCCTGCTAATGAAGTGACTTATTTTTCCTGACCTTCCAATATTTGTCCTTTGCCTTAAAGAAGGAAAAACAAGTCAAAAACTGAGTTTCCTGTGCCAGCATCCTGTCTCTCTAACCTCTCTGTACCAAAACCTAGGACAATCCACAAGGCTGACAGCAAACCTTTTGCACCCTGTGTTTTGTGCTGTTTGGTCTTGTTTTCTCCTTTTGTTATCAAATTTAGGATGTCCCCAAGGGAGCAAAGAAGTGCCAGATCTGCCCTGTCTCTCAGAAAGATTAGTAGCATTTCACGCTTCCCTCTGCATGACTTCCCATCAAGGTGATGGCTTGGGCACCACACAGCAGGACAGTTCTTAGCAAGTTCGGTCTGTTGCACAGCTCTGGTTTCCCAGAAGCCCCAGGAATAATACACCCAAGGTAGGGTGAAGTCTTGGGAAACTCTCTGTCCCTACCCTTTCCATGAAAGAATGGAAAAGAAAGTAAAGCTTACTTCATTCCAAAAGTCACTCACTTGGCTCCTCTTGAAATGGATTTCTTAACCAGGGCTAAAGGGCCTTGCTCCCATAACAAGTAGTATGCATTTACCAGGTGCAGGAGTGAATCAAAGTCTAGACATTCACTCATATATCTATTATGCTGATTTCCAATGCCATACATTAAGAGCTCCTCCTCGTCTGCCTAGGCCAGAATTCCTTGGAGGAGAATTCCTCCACAGATTTGCCTAGGATCCCTATCTTATGCACTCTAAGTAATTGTTGATAAATTAACATGCTGGGAATAACAGTGTGATCTACTAAGAAGCATTAGATTAGAGCTAGTTAGAACTGTTTTCTATCCACACCTTGCCGCTGGCAAACTTCAGATGAGTAACTGCACTTTGTATGCTTTCTCTGTCCTCTCTAAAACACAATGAAAAGTACTTCTGCAGAGTGCTTGAATATCTGTGAATAGAAAGTACTACATGATGATTTGGGGTTACTATTACGCAGAGCAAGACCCACACTGGTCTACAGAACTGGCCATTCATTCACCAGCTGTGTCAGAGAGGCCAATAGTCCTATGTTGGCCAACAAGGAATTATCTCCAGCTGGCAGGCAGAATACATTTAGACTGACTATGCTTCTGGACTTGGAGACTTTTTTCAATAGCCAAGTTAAAATTGACCTTTTGCAGAAGAAAGAATCATATCTGTAAGTATTATAAGCCTTTTCTTGCAACATGGAGCTTGATCTTAAGCCTTCAGAACAAACACAACTGTTTGTGGCAATATCAATAAACTATCCAGCAAGTATTCATTCACTTAGGCAGCCTCACTGGCACAATAAAGAAGATGAGCTGCCTTTATAGGAGTGGGGCCTATGGGAAGGCTGCAATTTTAATTTTCATTCCTTTCAAAAGACCCCAATACCTTTATCAGTAGCCACTTCTGAGTCAGGACACTGGGCTGAGGCAATTGCTTCAATCTGTACACCTCAAGGATTTACTAGCATTGATATCCTCATAGCACAAAACCTACTCAAATATCCTTGTTTTTCTCATTCACCCTTTTCAAATATCCTTGTTTTCTCATTCACCCTTTTGTAAACCACCTTCAAAAGCCTACATCTCACAGGTTGTGTTTAAGCAGTTATTTCTTGTTGAAGGTAAGAGGAATGCTCCCAACACATTGGGGTTTCAGCTATCCATTCAGCTTCAGTAGCTAATACACTCCAAAGTGCTATTACTAAAGACAGATGATTTTTTTTCTCAGAACTGTGATTTTCCCCATAATTAATCAACATCTTAAAGTAGATTTAACCTGCCTTCTTTTGTTTTCCTTATACCTAGAAAGTCTCTGACCTATGAGCTTGCCTTTTACGACTTCCAACGTCAAATCTTAGCACTTACCACCTTCCAGTAGAGAAAAAGTAACCCTGTCTGAAGTTACAGTTGTTACCAGTTTCAAAGCTGGTTTAAACTGACTGACCTCTAATGGAAGTCAGGAAGCTATCTTGATATTTTTATTTATTTTTAACCAAAAGATCTGTTCCTCTAGGTGGTAAAAAATAATACCTGACACAAGAAAAACCTTATCGCATATGTTAATTAACCGAGTGAGCAAAGGAGCAGCCTGGGCATTATTCTGAGAGATCAAATAAAAAGTGCTCTTCTGCTGGTAATAAAGGCTAACTTAGTCATCACAACTAATTCATAGTGCAGGCTTGACACTTGTTTATCTGGACAAACAATTACGAAATGTCCTTTTGTCCCTGGGAGTACTGTGTAGGCAAGAGTCATGTCATGACTTTCTGGGTTACTTTAAAGGGCCACACTGCAGGTACCTATTCAAAGATCAGGAAGCAAGAGATGCCTTGGGCAAACTCTGACCAAGCTTGAGGACCCCAGTTAGTTTCTTTCTGCCTCCCTTCATGAGACAGACTCCAATCTACCCCATCTGGAGATTTGGAGTGTGATTTCCCAGAAGTGGAAGAGTGAAGCAAGAAAATTGTGTTTTCCTGAGGCATTTAGTCCCCTAATGGCAAGTTGTAATAATCAGGTAAACAGGAGACTGAAGTAATTTTTGAGAACAGAACTTAGGAGTCTAAACAATTTAAAGACTTCTGTCATTCTTATGCAATTTCTGAACTAGAGCTTTAAAACAATCTGCTATTTTTCTTATTTAGAAATTATTATTACTGGTAGAACCATGCTACATTCTAGACCAGCTGCATTCAGACTTGACATTCACCTCTCTGCATCTTGCATGGTAAAGATGATTTCATCCCCTTTTTCTTGGAAGGGGGAACCACCTGCTTGCAGATCCTCACCCTAGGCATCAAGCTGAACTGTGTATCCCCAGTTATGGAGTCAGGGCAAAGGCTCCCATCCAGGCTGCTAGAAGTCAACACATTTCCCTGCCCTTTCGTGTTGAAGGTGACCTATTGCCCAACTGCATGGTCCAGGAGGGCTCAGTTCTGGTCACAATCTCTGCTGAGCATCTGATAAGAAGCAAGGTCCCAGGGTAATGCCTTAACATGAAAAAATAAAAATCCAAAGCCAGCATCTTAACAGTTTTCTTGGGAAGTCAGAGCAAAGCAGGGATAGCCACATCATTACAACCTTCATGATGTGATTATGGGAGTGCCATTATTTACACCCCACATCTGTTTCAGTGCAAAAGCTCTCCCATAGAGACCTCTCTTTCAGCCACTGATGAGATAAGGAGGCCTTTGAAGTTTATTTTGCATATGAGAAATTATATATTTAAGTAAACAGAGCTGGTCAAATATAGCAGTGACTTATAAAACCTCTGCATGGAAAAACCTTACCAATGTTCCTGCGCTGCTAACTCACATTCCTGCTTTCAAACGCAACACTATTAGTTGACACTGTGGACTTCACCTTTTTCTAACACAAAAGGAGGGGGAGAGATGGGCTAGCAGCTCATCCTAGGAGTGGACCTACTACCTATAAGGAGATGCAAAAGCACAGGCTCTGCCAGAAAACAAGACTGATTAAAATCTTTCAGAATAGGACCCAGTATTAGGACAAAAAAGTATCACAGATGGCTTTCGCCACAACCTATAAAACCGTTAATTGCCAGCAGATGCCAAAGATATCAAGAGCTTACCAAGGGTTCAGAAAACAATTTGACAAATTCAGTGTAAGTACCATTGGAAACTATTAAGCACAGGATACATCTCCACTGGAGAGGAGAGCACATCCCAGAAGGAAGTATCACCACATGCTTGGTTTATGTACTGTAGCCACTGTCAAGAGCCAAAAAAAGGCTGGATAGGTCTCCCACCTGGATTGGTATAGCCATGCTTCCATTTTTAGGAAGCAAACAAGGTGGAAACTGAGGCAACAAGACTCATTCTGCAAGAGTACAGTACATTGCTCATGCCATCCAAAAGCAGGTAGAAAGCTCCTTCAGAAGCCTCACACATGGATGAAGGACTAAGGAGAAGCAAGCTCCACAATGTATGCATCATACAGTCAGCCTGTCAGCATTCCCATCTTCTTTCAGCATCCCCACATATAAAATGAGCTGGAGGCACTTTGCAAATAGTCATGTCACTGTTTGCTCTTCCCTGACCTGGTCAACAGGTGAACCAGATCCCTAGAACAAGAGTAAAGGAATGGCTCTCAAACTCTGTGTCACACACTTCCTTGCCCCAGGCTAGAGCAATTAGAGCTGCATCTTTCCAGACAGATACCTACCTAATGCATACCTGGAGAACCTCCAGTGATACCAACGTCACCCCTTGCCAGCTCCACTGCTGAAAACCCCAAATCCACAGCAGAGTACAGCAGCTGACAAGTGTATCTGTGCCAGGTTAAGATGCCCCCAAATAAATTGCTTGCTACTATGAACAAAACAGACATTAAATGTATTGTCTTTTTAAGGTTTATGCCAATGCACAGCAGGTAAGAACTTTGTATGTCTTTCCTCTGCCTTGGTTTGTCTCAGCCATATCCAAGACATTATGCAGGTGGGAAGAATTAACAACACAAGGTCAAGTTAAGTCAGGTTTAAGGACATCTTCCATATCAAACCAAAAATCTATGGAGATAGAACAGTTCTCCCAAGGCAGGCAATTTATTGTAGCTGTGCTTTTCATTAGTGAAGTGGAAGATGAAGAAATGCCCTTCACTTTAGATACACATCTCACCATAAATAGACTGCCTAATTAAACCACTTGTTTTAAAGGGGAGCTAGAGAGATTTGGCTTGCTCATAAAAATAAACCAGCTATGGTTAAAGTCTTAAGACTCACTATTTTCAGGACAACCTGCCAACTTTTCCCATAGAGCTCAGTCCTTCGTATTGTAAATGGCAACAGTAGGGCTGCTTTAGCTGAGACTTCACCCAGGGCCAATGGACCTAGGCAGGCAATGTCCCTCTCTTTATTGCTGAACAGTGCAGCTGCATAATCATGGTGGTTCATTAAAATAATAAACTCCACATAACAAAAATGTTAAATACTCAGTACATGCTGGTAGAAGTACAATACCTTCTTTCCCTGTTAAAAGACATCCTGATAAAGTTTTATGTCACGTACACTGTTTTCAGCAGTACTACACTATCCAAGGTGACTGTCCTCTGGGTTTTTGGTCACTGTAATCTTATTTTTGAGCAAGAAGTGCTGGAACAGATTGAGAAATGAGCAATAAGACCTTATCACATAAATTAGCTCTCTTCAAGGCAGTGCTAATGTTGATAAGATGTCTTGTGATAGCATGTCATGCAGAGGGACTAGTAAAGCAAGTGACTACGTGGAACTGAGTGTGACAGGAAGCAGGGCCCAGCTCCAATGGCTGCCCCGGACCTGTGAACTGTTGGCAAAGGCTTTACCTGGGAAAACCAGCTCACGTGAGCCACTCGGAGGTGAAGACACCATCCAGGCTGGCTGTTTCATCTTTTCAGCTGAGGACATGTTCCAGCAGAGAGATGAAACAGGCATCACAAAGATGATGATAGGGCAAGAACAATCCAACTGGAGATGGAGCCTCTAACCAGAACGTGAAAATCCACCCAACAGCCCAAATCCAGGCAGCTGTACCGCTTTACCAAGCTTGTTTTGCTGCTCCTTCAATCTACAGCTCAGCCCTGTTTTGCTGAACTCATGAAGTCAAAGTTCAGTTTCACATTTGCTTTCTGAAGACTTCAGCTCATTAGGCTAATGAGCATGTGACAACTGCACTGCTGCTACACAGCTACATTGGCCCCAAAATTGCAAGGTAGAGGCACTGAGAAAGCAGCAGGCACCTCACAGGATACAATCCAAAATATCTCATACTTCAGCAGAGACTGAAGACTTCTCTCCTAAGGGAGGGCTGAAGATTCATAGAAATATGCTGAAGATGCATAGAAATAGCCTCATCATCACAACCAGCCTCAGTGCTAATCTACTGCCCTTTCTTATCAGGGAGCCAGATAGCAGATTATGGGTGTGTTTGGTAGCCCAGGCCACTGACAAAAACAAAAGAGTCCAGACTACAGCCACAGCTGTGATGGGCACACAGGCTCAGATCTACTGCCCACAGCTCCTAGGTTGGGTGTGGGACATGCCCATCCCTCCTGCCTTCAGAGATGACTGTGTCAGGTAGCCTGCAGTGGAATGGTACACATGCTTGCCCGAGTCAAGACCTATGGTCATTCATTCTTTCAGCTTCCTTCTATGCTTTCTCTCATCTCTCTCCTGCCATGAGTTCCTGGCAGTGTGATGCTATGTAACAGGATGAGCCATCTCTTTTGCAATAGGATTGGCTCATCCTCCTCCCAGATGAGGATCATTGGTCCCTTCACTTATCATCTAATCAACATGACACTTTTTTTTCTTCCTGCTGTTCATTGCTGGAAATTGCTTTGATCAGAATCAGTGAATCATGAAGCCAAGAGACTCAAATCTCATGGCACTTGTAGCTTTCTTGCATGAGGAGAGATATGGGTCTCTCCCTTTCCTTGAAACGAATTGCTTCTAACAGCCCATGCCGGAGGGAAATGGGAACTGCATATTCAGGTTAACAAGTAAAACATGACTACAAGTCTAAGGTGCAGAAGCCTACAGCACTGCACCGTACTCTAGCTATGCTGTAAGCAAGCTGTTAGAGATGGAAAAGTGAGGAATGGCCATTTTCTACCTACATTCTGAAATGAAAGTAGTATTTGATGCTTTATCTCTGTTCAAAAATCTAAGCACAATATTCAGAAAGGATACATAGTACACAATACATGTGGCAAGAGAAAAAACAAAACGACAAATAAATCCCCCCAAAACCCCTAACAAGAGCACCAAATAACCAAGCAGTAAATCTGGTAACAAATCTCCCTTCCTCCTGTACCCCAAACAAATAAAATACTTTGGTGCTTCTTGGCCCACCAAATCCTTGTTGACTTCTGCATGTCCCTACAGTTCCTAATGTTTGCCTGGGCCCAGCAAGGGCTCCCCTGCCACACTCAAAGCCATTCTTACAACATGCATGAAAAGCTTTGCCTTTGGCATGTTACAGCTGACATGAGATTTACTGCAGCTACAACAGTACTGTGTATAAATCTGCTATTTGGTGGCTGTAGATTTTGCCCAGATCTCCTCAGATGACAGGAAGTCTTACACTGGCCTGATGGTTTGTTTCAGCAGTCATTTCTCCAGGGCATGGTATTAATATATCTTCATTGTTAGTCAGATACCACACTCGCCAGAGCACTCTAGCAGGAAAAATCCTCTCCCATAAAACCACAAGCCTGAGTCAAAGATTGAAAAGGCTTGCGTGGCCATAGAAATTGCACTTTTGGGATGCCTAACCCTTCTCTGGAGACTTTCAAAACCCTGAAGGACTAATGGTAGAACTAGCTCAGAAGAATAGATTTTATTCTATAACCTGCTGCTCTTGGCCATCTGCAAGACACCATGCTTTTAAGAAGGCAAAAGAAAACAGCTGAGCAATGGATTTCATTACTGTTATTAATGCTGAATGGAACTTTTCTTCCCTAATAGTTTGAATGGCAAAGCCTGGCTGCCCAACAACCTCAGTGGGGAGCACTTGGGACCACACTTTCCCAACCCCTGTAGATACCATCTTACAACCCGAGGCATACGATTTGATTACCCTTATCTGAACTTGCAGGTTATTTGTATCAATAGAGTTGCCTGGATGCAGAAGTCACCTCAAAGACTTCCTGTAATACTGGATTCTGCTAAGCTTGAGGCTCTGAAGAGGCATTTCAGACACTTGGCTTGAAGATTGTTAGCATTGTGAAAAAAATTTGTCAGCCTATATCCTAACATATAGTCCCACTACGATGTGACAGGATCACTTTTCCATGCAGATCTTTTTTGAATGAGACAATTTCTCATGCTCAGTATTTCACCAGGACCCTTCCAGTATTAACTTTTTCTTGGAGCTGTAGCTAATGACCCCTGAAACATACAGCATGTGAAAGTCTGGAGAACAAGGAAAATAGTTAAAAATCAAGAGCTTTAGCAACCAGCAGAATGAGGCCTGACACCAAAAAGATGACCAGAAAGCTTAACTCAAGTTAATTGGAATTCAAGTTCCTTTAAAGCAAGGAGTAAATACCCAGAAAGTGTTACAACAGTTAACATCTCAACTACCATAGCAAATGGGTTATCTACATCTCATAAAAGAAAAAAAAACAAACAACCAAACAACCAAACACTACTCGAGAGTAACAGATGGAGGTGAGCAAGAACAGAATCAGACTTCTCAAGCACTGCTTTTACCACACAGACACTGTAGAAAACATGGAGATTGCAAATCCATTTCCCATTGGTTGTCTCCAGTTAGACAGATAGCACAACAGCACAGCTGTGGATTAAAACAAAAACAAAGCCCCTAACTTCCTGTCCACAACACTTCCCACATTTTTCCATTTCCAGATGAGCTCTTATAGGCCAGAAAGCAGAGATCTCTTGCTAGACCCACTTCTAGCACAGTATTTTTGTAACCCTCTTCTTGAAGACAGTCGATTATATGTTGCTGTCATAAATTCAGCCTCGTAACAGCTAGGACAGATTTACAGGGGATGTGTTGGGGTTTATTTTATGACTGTCTATTATTCATAGTGTGTTAGCCCTTACAACGTGTTTAGCCAAGGGGGGAAAAAAAAAGATCAGATATCTTCTGGTTGATTATTGACAGGTACTTGGCAGCTTGTGTCTCCAGGACTGCCTGGTCACAAGTAAGATAAATCCAGCCCCTAAAAGCACCGATTTGATAACTTGACCATGTTGGACTGGGAAATGATATGGACTGAAGAGGACAGGGGCAATCACTTGTAATAAACACTGTATTTGTCTTTTAAATCTCAGGTAAGTGTTTCTCGGAGGAGCTGTCAGCCCAGGAAGTGTGTGGTAAACACATGCCCAGAACAGCTGTGCCAAGATCTACTGACCCAGAAACTTTCTCCACAGAAAAACAATGTCTGCTCTGGTGGTACCAGAGCCATGTACAGGAGGGGTTTGTGTGACAAATGGGTAATCCAGGACACTGTGTATCAGTCAATCACAGATGTCCTTGCAGGACATGGACAAAGAGCCAATATCATCTCAGTCCAAAGAATGCTTTGCTAGTACACAGTGCCCTAGCTGCCTAGACAGTTACTTGAGCACGTTTAGCTAAGCTATAGACAACACAGATCAGTGCTTAGCTGGTATGATTTGCACCATGCCAGAATTCAGGACATCAGCTGCAAAGCTATGAGAGAACAGAATTCAAGAACTAGCCCCAGGCTGTCCAACATGCTGGTGATCCCAACAGCTCAACACAATTCTCTCACTGGAATTTGACCATCCAGACTCTTTGCCTATGCACCGCTTGCATCTCCCCTCAGTTTGGTTTACTTCATTCCCATCCAAACCACAACTGCTCACACAGCTCATAAGCACCAAACCAAGCTTTATAGAAGTAATTTCTTTAAAACTAGGGATTTGTATTGTGTCCTGAGTTAAGAATCTCTGCCAGCAACACAAGCAGGAGATTATTTTTGGTCAGCTGGGAATTACAAGTGCTGATTTCAAGTCTGGGTTTAAACTTGGTCAAGTCACTTCATCCCTCCAGAGCTTTTCTTTCCAGAGTCTCTTGTTGTCTGTTGACTATTATATAGAGATGAACCTAAGCCACTTAAATAACCATGCTTTAATTAGCTTTTCCTTCTCAGCAGTCATGTGAAACAGTGTTTGCTTACACAGCAGAAATAACAGGATCCAAGGTGAATATGTTTTATTATTGATCTTGCACAGTCCATTGTGCTCACAGTTTCCTCAGAAATAGCAAGACAATCAGAGATTGGACATAGCTGCTCAGAAGATTTTCCCTTCTGGTTATAGCCTGAAGTGTTGTTTTAACTCTCATTCATCACTTGTTTGCTTTGCAGGTTGGCTAGGTACCTTACCCCACCCCTTCATATGACTTCTTCCTTTGGTTAACTCCATGCATGACTTGACTTCTAAACTGCAAGAGATCACCTGACACATAGCCCTGTCAAACATTAACTCTGTAAGCACCCTGGTGTCACCAGGACACCAGTTGCTCATACATCCTGACTCACTAGTCACCAAGCTAGGCCATTCAATCTAGCGCATTCATGTATTGCACCACTAACTGCTCTTCCTACTCCATTGCAGGAGCCATGCATCTTTTAGAGAAAACAAATTAGCTACATGCTTATCACTCCCATGCACAAGTTTTAAGCAGCCTCCTACAGGAATCCCCCTCCCCAAACATTTAACAATACCCTGAAAGCCCAAACTGGTTTCTGTTTGTATGTGTTTACTAGGCATTAGTGACAAAAGCTTGAACTTAAACAACCAATACCTTACTAGAGTCAGCACTGTTGTCATTGTGAGGGGCTCCAGAGATACATACAGGCAGCATGCCCTGACCTTGAGGGAGTGCTTGAGATCAGAAGGCTCCTCATGTTTGCCCATGTCTGCCAAGGGAAAGCCCTCCTACCACAGTCAAGAAGTTGGGGCTACAAGAGCAGCCACAGAAAGCACAGCCAGATGACAGCAGAAGAGCTGTGACCATCAGCAAAAGTTGGTTAAATGAAATAAAGGTCAGTTTGGGCATGGGAGAGAGAAACTCATCTTCACTCCTGCTAAGACCTTCTGAAGGTGCTAATTGCTCTCTCTAGGAAACCACATTCCCCAAACTCCAGTTATTTCCAGACACAGAGTTGAGCTCTGTTTCATCTCTGGTTGCTATACCAGGTGGGTGAAACTGCGGCACGAAAAGAAAAAAACACCAGAGAAGGTCTTGTGTTGTGTGAGGGAGGCAGTGACGCATATCAAACAGAAGACTTCAAAAGCTCTTATCCAGCGCAGGGCTGGGTGATGATGTGTCTCCTCAGAGAAAGCTGATAGCCTTGAGAGACAAAGGGCCTCTGAGAGCCAGCCTGCCTTCATGAAAGCTTTGGGCTGCTTCCCAAAGAGCCGTGTCTCAGCACTAAGGCTGCTGCCAGGGTGGTAGATAAGAGCACAGAAGAGCTGCATCTACAAACCCTGTCTCTCCATATCCCCTCCCCATGCCTCCCTGTTCCACCAGCACATTAACCTTTCTCACTTCCCATGCATGTCTTCTACCATTGCTACAGCTCCAGGTATGGAGTGCATCAAAGCATAGCAGCTTCCCAGCCTTGGAAACCATTCAGAAAGCATCACTGTCTCAGTCTTAGCTTTGCTTTCACCCAGGACATGCAAACTCAATGACCACAGCTTGCACAGAAGGCATAGACATCCCAAGGGCAGACAGTCAGCTTCAGGCAGAGGCCTGTGAAATAATACACAGGAGTCATGCTGCAAACTGGGACAGGAAGGAGATAGATGTACCAGAGCCCAGCAGAGCCCTGGGTAGGCCTGTGGCAGATAGGCTACTCTTACTCATAGTGTAATTGGTCTGGAAGAGAACTTCCTTTGCTTCCCATTGTAAAATCATCACTGCCACATTTTCAAGCACCTTAACTCCTGCCTCAGATAACCTTCCCTTTTAAAAGCACAAAGATTTTAAGATAATTTATCAATATCATGACCAAAGAATTCTTAAATGTGTGATTGGGCCTGGAATGGGGACAAGACAGCAAAAAGAAAATACAGTGAGAGATGAGAAAGTGAATGACACCTTCATCTTGACCAGCTTTTCCTTTAGGAAATCCACTACTTTAGTGCCCAGGTTAGAAAGGACACATGAGCAAAATTCTGAGACACAAGTTTTGAACCTAAGCTTGCCCCAGCAAAGGGCAGATTACAAAGGATGCAAGCTACAATGTCTGTGGCAGGTCACCCCTTCCTAATCCTCCTCTCATCAGGGTGCACTTCTCTCAGGCACACACACAGCATCACAGAAGACTCCAGCACCACTGGCAGACAACACACAGGCTCAACTTTTGGGCTCTGGCAGCACTATCTGCAGATAATGGTGCATTCCTACCCCAGTTCCCAACTCTGACATCCAGCTGACATGGCACTTCAGCAACCTCAGGCTCTGTTCTCATCTCTGGCTGGTGACTTCCCTTCCTTGCAAGCAGCAGCTCTGTAAAAGATCAAGTTACTTAAATAAACCCAGTGACAGGGTCTACTAATGCTCTGATGCCTCATGGGACCATGTTGCTTGTGATCTCTGCTTTCCTATCCAAGCCAGAGCTGCTGACAGACTTTGGGCAGTTCCCCACTCAGAAGTGCAGACAGGGGCAGGTAAACTTCAAAGCTAACAGGCTCAGTTGCCCAGAATAAGTGATGCTGGTTTGCCCTATGCACTACATTTCAACTCCTGGTCTCATGCACCATGCACAGAGGCTTAGATGTTGAAGAGCATGTGTGTCACAGATCTGTGTGCTACACAGCATTGTGACTTCAGTCAGATAGTAACGTCAGGTCTCCTTAACCAGCAAACCCTGCCCTGCCAGAGACAGCTTTAAGCAATCATAATGCAATATTCCCTTCCTTGACACCTGAGAAAAACAAGAGGCCCTTTGGACTCTGGTATTAGTTCATAAGCTACTTTCACTGTTCAGGTAGCAAAGCTGTAACTTGCCCTGCCTTGAAAGGCAGTCAAAGAGACAAGCCAACATAGCCAACATCAGCTTCCAAATGTGGAGAGGACTTGTTGGAGTCCACAGTCCTGGATGGTTCTTCTCATTGCTTGCCAGAGTGAATCTCAAGGGCTTCTAGAAGCCTGTGTTCCCCAACACCAGATAGTCAGCAGGATCTCCAAGCACAGCTACAGAAGCAGCAGCTTTCTCCTCTTCCTCAGTCCTGGAAACACTATTTCAAAGAAAGCTGCTTAAAGCAACAAAACTAGCAGGCTGTCCTCATTAAAACGGAAGTGCTGCTCTACCAGTTACTGCTGCCATACTGCTGGCAAGCATGGTCTGCAGCATTGTCAGTTCTAAGCTAGTGCTAATTAGCAACATTATTAGACAGGTCACACTTTTGATGCATTTTACAATAGGCAGAGAAGAATAACTTGCCCAAAGCCCATGTACTTTGGGACATGCAAGGAGCCACCTTAGAAGACCAGCTGAATAAGGTAACTCTGGATGCTGAGTTTTATATGAAATGGAGACCACCTATTCTCTATGGGGAAGCCTACAAGTCCTTTCCATTAATTGCTTTGTTAGTGTCTTGCAGAGAGTTCTGGGCACTCCAGCAGTAAAAACCAAGAAATGCACCCTACTGGCAGGTGAAATTGCTGGCCAGAATCTGCTCCTTTTGCATTTGCTTCCAAACTTGAAGCTGTGCCCTGAAGAAACCACAAAGCAATCATTCTTCAAAGTGAACCTTGACAGGGGGACAGGATTGGCTTGGCTTTCCTTGTTGTTTTCCAAAGTCCCAGAAAAGAGAGGATATTTGTCTATGGAAATCTCACATGTAGAGTTACATCTGTGGAAAATAATCAAAAGAGCATTGATGACAGAAAAGCCAAGAAATAGCTCCTAAGAGTTGGGTGTCCATGAAAAAACTACTACTTTTTCTTGAGTGTAAACATATTTGGGGAACATGCAAATGGAAAGAATCAGGTTACATTACAGATCTGTAACTGCCTAGCTTATTTTCACACAGACACACCATCCAGCTTTTCAAGTTACAACTCAGACTCTGCAGTATTAATTGACCCCTGGCTTTCACCTTGTACCCAACTGAAAACCTTGACAAGATTTTCTGACCGGTTAGCACAGCAGCTCAAAATTAACATGAATGCAACTGAGTGGTTCTGATGGAACGTGATGAGCTGATAAAAGAATAGATTGGTGAGTCTGAGAACTTATAGAATCATGGAACAGTTACAGCTGGAAGAGACCTTGAAGATCATTGAGTCCAGCTTCTTTGAATCCAAAAGAAAGCAAAAATCCTATGGCTGTAAAATCCTGTAAGATGTTTTGAATGATTTATAAACCAAAGCCTTTGAGTTTCTCAGGATCTGAGCTTCTATCCCTTTCTGATGGTAACAATCAGGTCCTGGGCACAATAATTGAGGAAAAGTAGATTCCATTCTTCAAGCCAATGCCCAGAGCAGAAAAACATGCCACAAACCAATGGACACACAAAGCAGTGAAGAAGCCAACAGCAGAAAAATTCAGAGCCACACCACCATCTCCTGCCACCCTGCCTTAGGATGTTTTCTAAGCATCCCTCACAGATGCCCACACTGATCACCTTTCAGGGACATCCCGTGGCTCCCCACAGGCTGCCCACTGCAGTCACCATGTGCTTAGCGGCACTAAGAGTCACGTTTAAGAGCAGCACCCTGCAACAGGGACTGTGTAGCCTGCTGGCTCCTGTGGTGCAAGCTGGGATCCAGATGGCCAATTTCTGGAAAAATCAGGATACTTTTTTTTTCTTTTTTAAATACATAAAGCTGGGACATGAGGCTTGCAAGGCTGCAAGGGAGAATGGCACTGGAGAGAGGGAATTCCATCTTTCTGTTCAGACACAGCCCAACCCCACATTCCTGTGGTAAGCACCCACAACAATAATTTTTAAAAGTCCATTTTACATATTTAGAACAAAAAGAAGAAATGAAAGCAACATCAACTATTAGGGAAAACCAGCAGAGAGAGGAAAAGGCTGTAAGTTCTTGGTACAATCCTTACACTCTAATCATCAAAGGAACTGCTCAGACAACACAGACTACTCATATGTGAGACAATTTAACCATCTCAGCTCAAGATGATTTTGAAGCACTAAAAAAGAAAACCAACCTGTGGTACCAGTGTCTGCTTCAAGGAATAAACGTTCAGCAAGAGGAGCATTCTAACAAACTTGCATCTACAAGATATGAAGATGTTTGAAGTGCAAACTCCTCTTCCTACTGAGAAGAATCCAAAATGTGAAATAAACTCATCCCACAGCACCTCAAAAGGAGAAACAATATACCCCCAACCATGGAGCTAGTGCAGTAACACATGGCAGTCAGAAATCACTACTCACCTACGGTGAGGTTACTCATTACCTGATGGACAAGGCAAAGACATCAAAGCTAAAAAAGCAGCAATGAATGCTCTTTGCATCAGGCAGGAACATGACAACAGACTTGGGATGCTGGGGGAGACAGCAGAGCCTGTTTCCCATCACACCCTGCACAACATGTATTAATCCTTTCCATTTAAGAAAGATTTAACTAATGCAGAGTTAAAGAGGATGAAGCTTGCAGCTTCAGGCCCTCCTGCTTTCTCCATCTCAGTTCTTTCACCTGACTGTAAGATGTCTGTAACTGCAAATATCACATATGTACAGGCTTTTGCCAAATCCACTTCAGCCAGATGACATTTCTGCATCTGCAGTCCTAGACCAGTGAGCAGTATTTGCTTGGTGAGGCTTCCAAGACATCCCCTGCTGCAGAGTCCTATTTACTTTACATTCTGTATGTTTAGACACGAGCCCTCATTCTGGACTTGTACACACAACTGGCTCCTTTTAGCCCTGCTCCATTTAAAGTGATCATTTCATGCTTTCCCAGTGTGTTGGTTTAGCAAACACAGTGTGTTTGTCACTTAGCCACAGCACAAATCACAGCACACTGCTCACACTCTTTCCTTTCAGATCAGGAGATACAAGACTTGCCAAGAACCCAACAGAGGGTGCTGGGCAGA
Source organism: Bucco capensis (assembly GCA_013396975.1). Classification (NCBI taxonomy): domain Eukaryota; kingdom Metazoa; phylum Chordata; class Aves; order Piciformes; family Bucconidae; genus Bucco; species Bucco capensis. The sequence goes on from VWZO01017862.1 coordinate 798,762, forward strand.
TGAGAGCTGCAGGGACAGGCTGCACCCCAGACCCTCTCAGAGCTGGAGACTCCCTTTGGGATATCTGAAAAACACTTGTAGCTTCATCACAAAATAAAATAAAAACACTTTAATACTAGCAAGTGCACAGGAGAAGGATGGGATGCTCTCCCACTAGCATTTTGGAGGCTTTAAATATCCTAGTTCAGAGAAATAAAGTTGAAAAAACCCTCACAATTTCCCCAGAAATAAGAACACTGGGGGAGGAAAAGAGGAAGAGAACATTTTGTTTCTATTCATTTTCAGGAATCTCATTTCAGTTCCAAATTTTTTTTTTATTTAAACCTTCAATTAATGCTAGCTATCAAAATGAAGCAGCAGTTGGACCTAAAAACACTGAAACTTTGCCATTTAGTAAAGGTCAAACAGTTTTCAAAACATTTTTGTCCAATATTTTTCAGCAACTGAAATTCATCAAAACCAACATTTTCCCATGAAATTGTTCTGTCTCAGACAGTTGGCATTTTCTGAGGCATGATGCTTCTCAAGGGATCTCCTTGCCAGCTCAAGGGGCTGGTCCTTCTCTTTAGTCACCAGCTAGCCTCTTCAGCAGGCAGCTCATGCTCTACTTTCAGACCTCGTTCAGTCACCAAGGCCCCAGTTCAGAAGATCAAGTCAAAGTCAGACACCAGCTCAGGGTACACACTTCTACAGGGTTCATTACAGATCTCCCAACTCCATGTTATAATTGTGTATTTTGTATCTCAGTTTCCTCACCAAAAACCAGTTACCAGGCAGAGGGGTAAGGGTGGGTCTCTCCCTAGCTTTGAGATACTCCTAATACAGTCTAAAGTTTGGTTTGATTTAGCTAGGATCCAAATCTATACCCACTTTGCTGAAGCTGATGTCTGATCTGAGAACCCCTGGACAGACTTACCTGTCTGGTTGTTCTGACCTGAAACTACAGCTGGCTTTTCAACCTTCTTTGGAAGATCTTAGATTCAAAGGCTGTCTTCTACTCACTTATGAAATATTACCCCACTTGGGATATCACATTTTACTGTGGAACAGGGATATGCTCTGAGAGAAAATGCTAATTTACACCTGAGCCCTGAAAGCTACACTGAGGAGCAGAGCTCATGTGGCACCTGTTCCTGCTGCCCATGAGCATGCCATGAGCCCAGAAACCTGTGAATCCCAAACACCTCCTTAGTCTTGGATGGGATTTAATGACAAAAAAACTGCATGCAGGGAAGCTGCACAGCAAGGGCTTCCCAGGGCGCAGGCATGATGTGCAACAGGGATGCAATCATCATCTCTCCTAAAGAAGGTACTTCCATGGGTTGTGAGTGGAGCCCTGTAGAGCCTGGCGCGCAGTTGTTTCTGCTCTGACTCCATGCTCAGAGGTGCCTGGCTCACATTCAGCTTCACCTTTGCATAGAGACACAAGCACAGGTTTGTCTGTGCTCATCTGTGTAGACATGAGTAACATGCTGGGGCCAAAGTCACAATGTAGTCTGTAAACAGAGTCTCCAGCAGAGCAGAGCAAACCACATCAATTAAAGGAGAAGAGAATAAAGCCTTCACTGGGAGCTTACAGGGGGCTGAGTCAACAGGAATGCAGACATACACCTGTGCTGCCAGTGTTGGCTGCCATGGGAAGCAGGAATATCACCAGCCAGCCACAGACTTCCCCAACATTATACAGGATTGTTAAAAGCTGGACATAAAATTTCCATATTCGCTTCTCCACATACACTGTCCCTTCCCAATGCCACCCATTTGGAAAACCAGAGCAGTACTGAAGGAGCACCTCCATATTTCAATAGAAGCTAAACAACACAGACCCCCAAATCCCCTCAGAAACTATCAAAATCTGGGTCTGCAAATTCAGCTTTCTGCACTCATCACTCCATAATGTAAAGTTCTTTCAAAAACACTCTTACAAGCATGGCCCCAAGGAGGTATGACATGTGAGCAGGACTGAGAACTTGCAAGGTCATCACCTACCCATCAATACACAGACCCACAGCACTGCCCCAGTCAAAGCAGCATTGAATCAAGTCTTGCTCTTCAGCTCTGGAGCCTTCCTGACAGACATCTGCAGAAGAGCTGGCTGTTGAAGGCTTTTGGACTGTGCCAGTCACCATTGCCTGTAGGTGGGAAAAGTGTTGTGCAAGGAAGGTTTTCATCAAGGACCTGTTTCCAGTAAATCCAGCTCTAACACAGAGTGCCAGAGGGATTTCTCTCAAACAAAATGCTGCTAGACTCCTCACAGAGCTCCAGCCAGTTAGTTGAAAAGGGCTGTGGCACGGTGCCCTCCCTTACAGTACCACCACAGTGGCCTCAGCTCCAAGGGAGAGGCAACCAAGCATACATGTTTTTCCAACCTGGAAACATGATAAAAGTCAGTGTTGTTATGGGAACCCAGCATGATTAAAGCCAGGGCAGCAGATGGGAGCTGGAGAATCCGGACAACACTATGGTCACCTCTGTTTCCTTCAGCAAAATCCCAAACAAGCCCCTCAAGCCCCCAAAAACCAGGTGCAGAGCTCAGTACACAGGGTATATCATCACCACTCTGCTTCAGCTGGGTGGTTCATGTTACTGAGCAAACAAGCACTGTATCTAGTAAGGGATAGTGGTTTATGCTGCTGCAGGAAAAATCACAATTCTTCTATGAACTGGAAGACCCACTTTAGGGCTTTTTCAGGTCTCCAGGGCCTCCTTGAACAGAGACTCATTTCTCAAATCTGGGTCCAAACTGTGCAAGGTCCCAAAAGAGACCTCCATCCATAATCCCACTTTGGAGATTGAGGATTTTCTCTTCACATACTCCCTTCAGAAATGTTTCCCATCTTCCTACCTGAACCCTCAGAATGCAACTCAGCAATCAATGGGGAAAGAGTCAAGGCCTTACTGTAATAGATACACAGCAGAACCAATCAAACTTTGTGGGGGTTTCCAATGAAGCAAGAGTTGCTTAAGCATTTTTCAATTAAAACCACGTGGCAAATACACACCTATAGCCTTAGTTTCAGATTCTTGAATGCTTCCAACAGTCAAGATTTTTAAGCAGCACAGAACAACATCCCCAATCTAAACTTCAGGCTGGATTTAGAGAGAAAAAAGTTTTTCCAATATGAAGGGTAGTCAGAGCTCCATTTCCACATTGGTGGTTCCTGTGCCTTGGATCCCAGATCAAACAAGGGACAGACCTATGCAGCTCTGCTCACTGCCTGATTCATCTCAGAGTCCGTGTCACAAATGTCACACCCACACTGAGGTTCAGGCACTACATCAAGGCCCCTGAAAACTCCAAGCTTCTATATTCATCAGAAGTCCATTTAGGAAAAAAATCTTTACATATATTTTACAGGGTACAAAAGAGAATGCTCCTTCCTACAGGAGGTTTTCCAATACATGAGTTATTCCCAGGATGTTATAAAGCCAAACACAGATTTCTTGGAAGAAAACCTACAGCTCAAAAATCAGTATGTGCAGAACAGCCTCCACACAAGCATACATTACTGAGCATTGCTGGCAGCAAACACCCCAGCTGGGCAGGGAACTGGAACCCTGGTGATCAAAATGTTTGTCCAAGTCTGCTCCTTGCAAGCAGAGCAACTGCGACAAGTCTTTGGTCTTCCTCAGTTAAAAGATGTTCTGGTCTGAGCCAAATAAGACAGATGGGGCAGGTGAAATTGCCACATGTAGTCTTGGAGGCAGTCAGGCCAGAAGTCAAAGGCTTCTGGCCCAATGGCTAGGTTTTCTTAGATCACTAAGGTACAAACAGAACAAGATAATGCTAAACGGAGAAAAGGCAGGCATGCCACATGAGACAAATCAAAAGCTCAAAGATCTCTCTCTCTCCCACTGTCTAATCCCTGGATGAATGCTGGTCTCCATTTTATTCCAGCAATTTTTGGTGAGCTCCTGAGCTACACAAACCCCACAGTCTTTTCTAGGAAAAGCTTTTCATCTGTCCTTTCTGCAGCTTGGTGACCAGCCTATAGCCCACAGCCAACAGGCTCCTTGGTGTTCAGAAGGCTGCAGGTACATTCTTCAGCTCCTACACTCCTGCCTGGTACCCCACACTCTCAGGCATCCACCAACATTCCTGGGGGAGCAGTAGCCTAGGGCTCATCCCAGAACCACTGTCTACATCAGTACTGGGGCATTTTATTACAAGCTAGCAACAATACAGGGCAGGACTGGGCAGCAGGCAGGTCTAGACCTGGGTAGACCATCATGCCTCATACCTTCTGTTTTACTGCTGCTGTCCTGAGCTCTCCCTGCATCTCACTCAGGTCACCTCTTCCTGAGCAGGAATCACTCCTCAGGCATCAAAATGGTGAGCTCCTTCACATTCTGGAGGAATTTGGAGAATAAAAGGGATTTAGGATCGGACAGGGCTTTCTCCAATCCGTGGAGTTGTAAGCCAAAGCTGGGCTCCAGGATTTCAGCACCAAGGCTTTGACCTAATGTCCTAAGCAGCCACACCACTTAAGAAGCTCCTGACTTACTCAGCAAGTGATGCTGGGGTACAGCCTGGTAGGAATTTCCCAAGGAGGTTTCCACACAGTGCTGATTCACTGGGTCTAATCCAGCTATGGGAACCCGTTGCAGCAATCTCCTAGTTTAACATTTTGGGAGGAGGAGGTATTTTGGAATGAGTTAGAAATGTTCTTGTTTTAGAAAGCTAGGGTACCTTATGTGCCTTTTGGTTTCACCAATTACTAAGAAACACAGTAAAACTCATTCCAGTTTGGGAGGAAAATACTAAAAAGAAAAAAGAAATCATCTTGAAAACTCTTATGGCATGAGAAAACTTCTTCCCTTCAGATCCACTCCTCTGATCCAAAAATGAAGATGAGACTGCATGAACATTTGTAGTTCCCATAGAGATTGACCCTTTCCAGCAAAATCAGAGGTTTCTGAAGTACCTACAGCCACATGCTGAAACATGAAATGACAGAGAAGAAGAAAGGTATCAAAGTAGGGAAATAAGACATTGGATTTTCTTAGCAGCTGTGTATGTTAAGTCCAAATCTAATGTGGCTGCTCCCAGAGACCAAGTGGTCGTATTTTGGGTTGAAGCTGAGATGCTGGGTCAGAGTCTATTCAAAGATTTAATCTCTTTGAGCAATTTGCTGGTGGCACGTGTTGGAATCAGGGAAGAGCCTCGGGGCTGCTCTAACTGAGTGTGGTTGCTGTGGTCTTGACTGAGGGATTAGGACAACACAAAGCTGAGCTTCAACCCGACTCAGGCAGCGTTCAAGGGGAAGCAATTCCAGTCTGCGTCATCAGCAGGAGGAACAATGGTGCAACAGCCTCTCCCTGCACTTCTCTCTGCAGGGCAGATAAAGCCAGCTTTAAAATTTCCCACAGGAGGTTTAATGGCCTTGTTACACTTGAGTCTGGCTTTTGTGGCTGCAGTTTCCAAACAGGTCCAGCCTCCACCAGCAGCAGCTGATTTCCAAAGGAGTTCAGTGCACTGCATAGCAGAGAATAAGAACAAGGAGGAAAAGAGGTAGCTGTAGGAAGAGAAAGAGATTGGAAAGGAAAGAGATCACTGTAGTGGCTCAACAATTCTCAAGTTATACTGAAGTAAAACTTGGAAATGGAGCAGAAGGAATCAAAGTCAATACAGATGGAAGAAGGAATGCTTCTGCTTTTAAAATCTAGGGCAGAGGCCTGTTTCTCTGCCACAATTCCTTACACATTCTGGGCAAGCTGTTACTACTACTTTCCCCTCTGCCTCCTTCACAAATGATCTAGTTATGCTCCTGTCTCACTGGGTTGAAACTGCTCAGTCTCCATCCCAGGACAAACCAGAGAGGCTGTGCCATCCCAAGGGAGTGGGTACCAAGACACCCAACACATCCAGGATGCACTGCAGTTAGTATCACCCTGCAGAAATCATTTGACTGTGATTCCTGATCCACTGCACATTCTTCCCATCCAGCAAAACTTCTAGTTCGGAAAGTAAATCTGGATAGCCTGGATGGGCAGTAACTTCATACCAGGCTGTGGTAAAGATACAGGAAATGAAACATGTCAATAGAAGGTACAACTTGAACATGATGATTCTGGCTGATGGTTATCTAGAGCTACCTACCACCACCAGGTAAGATCTTCAAGGGATATTGTGCCCTTTCTGGCCCACAGCTGTCACATACCGAGTCTCCTTCATCCTTTTTAGCATGGGCATTTCAGATGCCAATAGCATTGTAGATCTTTGCCTGCCTGAGAGAGGCAATTCTGTTTACTAGTGTGAACAATTTGAACTCCCAAGGAAATACAGGGAAAACAACTCAGATAATTTCCTGGCTTTTTCTCAGAGCTGCTGATGGAAGTACTTCAGTTTGTACCAGCTAAGGGATCACCCTCAAATATTTATGTTAAAGGAAAGAAGTACAAGAGAGATCTTCTTTTAAGAAGATGATACTGTTCTGTGTTCTAAGCAATGAGGATAGTTGAGTCCTGCCAATCCTCTAAAATGAAAGCTTTGCTTACTACTAGCAGATATCCCCCTTATTTTTATGGGAACAATAAAGGTTAGCAAACTATGGAAAAGTCCCCAGGTGGTGAGGGTCAAGGGGAGATACTTCTCAGTAGGGATACCAAAACAACTCAAGTGTCTATTTGTTTGCTTGTTTGGTACAGGTTAGCTTTGCATAACATAGGCAAGTAAAAAAACTACCTCCATCCTCCCAAAAATTGCAATGAGCTGATTAAGTCATAATATTTGTAATTCAACAATGTATGCAAAGGAAGACATTAATGAATTTTACATAATAAGCAAAGAACATTACTCATCAGATAGCCTCAAATTCATTAAACAGCCTTTTAAGAGACATGGTTCAAGTGCAGAGCACTCAAATCATAACAAAACCTATTAAGGAGCCTGTTTAATTAAGGCCATACTTGCTGGAACATTTGACACCCATATCAAGGTGTTTGTGCTAAGACAAAGTCTTTCTTTTGCAGTACAGCCAAGGAGACCATAGTCAAATCTACTCTTAAAGCACAAAGATAACTCTGTGACTAAGCAGACAAATACCACACCGTGGAAAAATCTATACAAGTGCTAAGGGAATTAGGTATCTTTTCTGTAAAGGCCTAAATGAGATTTGCATGTGCTCCCAAGATGCCTGACTGACTGACATGGTTTGAGTCAGAGTCATACCAGAGATAGCTGCTACGTCGCAGAGGAGGATGGAAACAGCTCACACAGTGCTGCTAAAGTTTAGAAGGCTGCTCCTGAGCAACTTGTAAAACACCAGCAAACTCCCAGAGGAGTGAGGGGGGCCAAGTAGGGTGGTCCTTGCACCATGCAGAAGTGGCAGAGAAGCAGAGTGAACTTGCATCTCCCTAGGACATGCTGTAGCCCTGGTCTGCATCTTTGTTTTCATTCCTGGTTTTGCTGCATGAACTGCAAAGAATTGGAACCTTGTGCAATACAGGAGGTTTATAATTTTAAAAGCAACAGACCTGTTAAGGGTAGCTTGTACATGTATCTATTATGCAGTGATACCTGTGAGGAATGAGGTGCCTAGTGGTGTGGTACACGCATCACCCACTCCCTCAGCCACCATAGGGACACAACTCTACACGTCCCACCCACTTTCTCCATATGCTCTGCAAAAGACAAAATACCATTTCACATTCTTCACCAGAAACACTTCTCTTCCTGTTCAGCCCTTCTCCTGCTGCTTCTTTTTGTTGATGATCCATTACTTAGAGCACATGTACTTAGCTTAGTTACAAGCTACTGCTTAATCATCATCTCACTGCTACTTTGGGGAGGTTTCATCACAACTGACCCACCAACACTCAAGCCTGTACTGTATTATCAGAACACACTGTGATTTATCACTGAAACAAGACAGCTAAGCAAGTCAAACAGACCCAGGAACTTCAATTAAAAACAGTCTGATCCCACCTCCTGCCCATGGGCACAAAGAGCCAGTCACCTGAATCAACCTGTGTTGGAGATAGGTGCGAAACAAGTGAATAAGGGAACTACCAACTCCCCTCATGCTGCTGAGCTTCCTGATCAACACTTCTTTTGTTTGCTGCTTCTTCACACAGGTTTAAGAGATGTCAATGCTATAAGCAGATCCCAGTAATACCCTATGCTTCTCCCCTGTTTGGTCCTGTTTTAGTGCTCCTGGATTTTAGTACAGTGAAACTGGGATTCCCGAGTTTGCAATTCCCCTGCTGACCTGGGCAGCCACCTCTTACATCCTCTGCCATTCTGGTTTCGTTATAGCCAGCACTTTACAAGGAGGGAGGACCAGGAACCACCTGCAGAAATAACTCAATGCCCTTTCTCCAAAATTCCCCATGGGGTAACATTTTTCTTAGCTCTCAATTCCTGCATTTAGAAGACTCCAGTTCCCTTACAGCTTATCCAGCTGACCCCTGTCTTTCCAGAGTGTTTCACAGTCCTACAGACCTGTGTGTCCTGTGAACAAACAGCTACCCAAACACACAGGTTAGGACCAGGCCCACTAGCAATGCATTTGGGCACAGGCTTGCACTGAGCCCCTTGCTGCCATGTGGGCTGCCTCCACCAGCAACACCCAGCCCTGCTCCCTTCAAGCCTACATACATCAGCTGAGTTTCCCTGAAGCACTTCAAATAAAAGTGTGATCAGAGAAGCTCTCAATCTTCCATTAACCTGGAGAAGCACTCAGGAAAAATAGATCCATTGAACAACCAGGGCAAAAAGTCACAAGGCAAGCAACAAAGAGAATTTTATGTGGGGAAGGGCTGAGAGCTGGATGAGAAGGTAGAGCTCTTTCCTCAGATATACCTAAGATAACCAGTCAATAAAACACAGATCACTTGTTTACTCACACTCACCTCTAACTCAGGAGTTTTCAGGGTGATGCTACTTCCAGACAGCACCCAGCACAGCATCACATGCCCTGAGGCAGGTCTCAGCTCATTACTCATCAAGTTCTCAGGAAAAATAATCTTCCCTGAGAGAGGCCTTCACAGCTCGGCCTCAGCCTTTAAATACACACACAGACTCACAGAATTACACTGTTTAGGGTCTCTCAGTCTGAAGAAAAATAAAAATAGTAGGAACCAACAGCACATAGGAGTAGTCAGGCATGTTTCTCCCTTCTCTCCCCTTCTCACACCTGCAAAGCATTCACCATCCCCAAAGCAAAGAAACTCCAAACCTGTTCAACCAGTGCAGCTCTAACTCAATTTCTGAAAGCCCTTCTTCCCTAGTCTGACTCAGATCCACACTCTTCCCCTGCTTCCCAAGCCACCATAACAAAGGTAACAGTTACCACCAGCCACTGCAATTAGTGGATCCCACCGCTGGCACAGAAGAGTCAAACCACCATGACCTGGCGACCCTGCCTTAGATCAGGTGGCTGAGGCCACAAAACTCTCTATCTGGTATGCCAGGCTTTACTTCATGGACAGTTTTATGGCTACCACTATGTCCTTCTGAAACACGGCAGAAACAAAGAGTAGAGTATAAAGTCTGAATACAGCAGTGCTGACACAATCACAGCTTTTCAAAAGCCTTTGTAAATAGTTATTTACAAAGCTAAGGGTTCCAAGTACCCTATTCATATGCATTTTAGACAATCCTATTTAGATGTACCTGAGTCTAGGGTCACTACAGCAGAGCAGGGAAAGCCTGACCCTCCCTACCATTACTGAAAGCATACAGGGGTCTCCTGGCACCTACAAAGTCTACCAAAATCTAGACAACGATAGGCAATCCCCGGCAGTGCAAGAGGTGAAGGTATCCACCGAAGCTTTTGCAAAGCAGCTCAGCTCACTCACCCAGGGCTAGGCTCATCTTGTCCCTTTCTTTCTGGCTGCTAGGCTGGCAAAGCAGGCACAGTCATTGCTCAGACTCATCTAAGCCATCCATTGTCACTGCTTCTCCCCACTCACTGCTCTGAAAGGGTAACAGCACTCTGTTGAATGGCTTTGAAGACTAGAGTGCAGGTGCAGCCTATAAGGAACCTCAGGTTGACCCCACCCAGCTGGGGAGTAAAATGCTTTAAAAGAGTAACAGCAGCTGGTAAACAGAAAATCCCAGGCATGTTTAGCCTAAAAGCTTAGGGAAACCTCTTTCCTAAGCATTAGTTGCCATTTTTTCTTGAACCCAGCTCCTGAAGGGCTCTTAACAATGATTCTGGTCTTAATTTCACTACAGTCCTTTTATTAGGCAAGTCATCAAAAAGTCCTGAAAGTCCTAAGGATTCCCCTAGTAATAGTTCACTGCATTATCAGAACTTTCTATCTTCCCATCACCCACACTGGTGCAAAGGTAATTGAATAATTAAAGCAATTCAAACTGCCCTCAGCTTGTTCCTATCTCTGCTTTCAATTTCCTCCTTCAAAGGCTGATTGAGGAATACCTCACCTGACTCCTGGTGCCAAACCTATGGCCAAGAAGGAATTTTCCCTGAAGACACGGTCCAGGAGAGCTGTGCTTCACCCTTTCCTCTGCAGTGTGCAAGTGCTACGTTTCTCAGGGCAACGGGAAGGATTTTTCCCTCCAGCACTCCCAGCCACTGGTGCTCTGCATTTCTCCTGTTCTCTTTTATCTTGCAGAGTGCTCTTTCAGACTTTTTGATCTGAACGTTTTAAGGTAACTAAAGTGCCTGGTAGAAGGGCAGCTCAAAATGAAGTGTTTTCTTACCCTTCCACACTCATTTATCCCTTACAATACAACCATTCATTTCACTAAGAGCACAAGTCTGTCAAAGTGTCATGCTGCAAAGCCCCTGCTCAGCAGAGTTGACAAAATACATTTTGGGAACCAAGATTGACAAGTTAACATGGTTTTCTCCATGTGAATCTCAGGCAGGGGAAAAAAATCATTCACCTACAGATGATGTAGGGACAGAAAAACAGCTCTGGAGACAAGCAGGCTCCAGATGGTGAATGTTTTCCAGAGCCACTGTCCCTAGCTCACAGGAGTTGTAGTTTAATCTCTTTCCCCTGAAACTCTGTTAACATAACTCAACAGTACAATTAGCTCTGAGTGTGCTATCATCAGCAATGCACTCAATGATGCTTTTATTTGGGATATATTTGTAAATGTCAAGCTTTTGTACAGTTTTAGGGCTAGGCACTAGTCTAGGACACAGAAAAATCTAGCAATTAGCTTCTCTGGTTTTGGAGCTAGAAGTGGGGTGGACATGCCATGCAGCAACACCTTGTGTATTTAACACCCCCATCACCTAGAAGCCCAGCTCTGGCAAAAATACAATTGTCATTTTCAATTAGAACAGCCAGCATCATAGTAAAAATTACTTTCTAGATTCACTGAGTAAGAAACAGCAAAAAGTGCATGTGCACTTGTGTGTTTCTAATTAATTGTGACAGAGCTGCTTGGGCTTCAAAGGTGAACATATACTTGATTCTCAGAGCAAGTATCTCTTTGGCAAAGGCATTATGCTGTGGCCAGGATCAAGTAATGACCATTTCACTGGACACATAGTTCTAGGCTGCTTTATCTCAGGACTGGGTAGAGATACAGGGCCCTCAGGTGCTTCTGAGGCCACGATGGCAGTGGAACATCTCAGAACAGATGGAAAAGTAAAGTTTAAAAGTGATATACAAAAGTAATGGTTTTCTGATAAAAGCTACAGGGGAAATAAACCCTGACCTGAACAACTGGCATTTCAAACCATCCTTTCTAGAGGAGAAGCTCAGAGCTTTCCAGGAGTTTGGAAAGGGATGAAGTTGTCTTCAGAGGCAAGTCCTGCGCCACAAATTACTACATGATAATGGAAAAAAAAATTAATCTCCCTGCTCACGATTTTGATCCATGTGGGGGTAAACATCCAAACAGGCAATAGAGTTTTGAGAGACAAAACCCATATTTTGCTTCCCCAAACTCTTGATAAAAAGAAAATAAATGCACTGGAAAAGATTGTGGGGAGATTTTAACATAGCATCATTTTTTTTCAAAGGCTGCTGCACAGATAGATGACTGCTTTACTCTTTCACAATAACCAAATAACAACACTTTCTCCATAAACCCTCAGAAGTTTCACCCCTGTTTCTATTTGGTTTTGGGGTTTTTTTTACCCTGTTTTCCATGCCCCTGCAATAGTGTTTCATTGGGAAAATACTCCATAGGTTGCTGAGGGTGCATATCCATAACCAAAAGCACTAAATGCAAACCCTCAAGATATCTGCCCCATTTCCCCTGCACCCTTCAGTCAATTTCTCTCTCCTTACTTAACTAAAAACAACTAATCAATCAAGACCTCTCTCTTGCTGCTATGGGTGATGGTTTGGAAATCTGATTTCCTTTTCAGTAGCTGCCCTGGACTTACACGATGACAAAAGGGAGCATTTCTATAGCTTACTCAGCCCTTCACAAGTATAAATTTCTTGTGGGACAGAGGGAACTAAAGGATTCATAGCTCCATCAGCACACCTTGTTCAGCATCACAGGATACTTTAGCTCCTCCCCACCCAGAAGGAACCAGGGAAATTAATTACTGTGAAACAGTTTCTATTTTATGAAAGATCACCTTTCTCAGGACAAAAATCAGATAGCAGATTCAAGTTCTTTTCTGCAAAATTCAAAGGTTTTGAAAAATGCAATTTTTTCCCCCAACATCCCGTTTTCCTTATCTCTTACCAATCAGGACCATCCTGACATAGTGACTGAAAATTTTGCTCAGCTTCCAGGTGTCTAAAAATAGGAGTTTCGTACTACTAATGAGACTGTCCCACACAAGAGAAGACTCCGGTTTGGATATGAGTGACTATTTCTGCCAATGCTCAGCTCTGAGGAACTGACTACCTGCTCAGATGTGACCTTTTTAGAAGGGAAAAACCCAGCAGCAGTATGCCTGAGGGGTTTGGCTTAGAGATGGTAAATTCAAAAATATTCAGGAGTGTCAATCCTTTGTAATTCTTTTTCATTAAATGACTGATGAGGAAGATAGAAACAAATATAATTTTCTGATCACAAGGCTGGTTCTGGTTGAAGATGAGTGTCTCAGAGCAGCAGCCCTTAGCCGATATTTGCCTTCTTTTAGATAACAAGTCACATCTTCTCTCCAGCAGTCACCTGGGATGCTCAGTTGGTGCATTTGCTTCATATTTGACAGGCCTCAGCCTTCCATTTTGTCCGGAGTGTTTGTGAATGTATTCACCCCACAGGGGGTCCTTTATGTACAGCTAAGCAAGTGTGCTTCAGAAATCACCTCAAAAGGCTGAGCCACTGAGTTTTTTCTCAAGTATTTCTTGGTGACATTGTAAGAGAGTTGAGTACACAGACCACAGTAAGCAGGTTCTTCTCATTGACTCTCAGCTACCTGCTTCTCCTACCACAACACCAGTGCAAGCTTTATATTCATTAGAGGGGTTGGATAGCAGAAGAAATGGGAGCTGTGAGCAAGAAAACAACTTCCAACTCAGGATCAACCAAACGTTGGCAGAGCACCATTTAGACACTTCACTTTTGTCTCGAGTTCACAGATGAAGCACACTTGCCTCTCACATCCTCAGGCTACTTGAAGGACCAAGTGCCACACACAATTCACCTCCTAGGGATAATAGAAAAAGTGCAGATGTTTCTAAGTGTTGACTCTTTGACCTCTGGCATAAGGTTTTAGTAAATCCTTTGATAATGAGCTGATGATTATAGGGCACTCCAGCAGAAAACAAGCTCATCCAGCTATCTGAAGAAGCCAGGAAAAGGTCAATGAAGAAGCCAAAAACATATCTTATAGATAAGTACAGAGCTCAAACAGCCATTTTGTTTCTGTGGAGCAGCAGATTTTCAACCCAGAGTTTATATCTCATCATGATGAAGACTAAAGTTTCATTCCCATTATCAACCTTAACCTTATTCATGATGGATTTTTTTGATGCTCCAAGATATTTGTCTCACAGTCTGTAGCTATTTTTAATTTATTAAATGGGTAGATATATTGAAGGGTAAACACAGCTGCTTAAGGGACGTCTAATAGAAGAGTAGTAGTCTTTCAACCCCAGAGCCTCTAGGTCTTATGAATTGGCATAAAACTTTTTCACATCTGAATCCTGCCTCTTGCACAGGACAGAATCCATGTTTGAAGGAAAGTATTCTTATCCCACAGATACTTCAGTGATATGGAAGGTAGGACTATGCAGGAATCCCTCATAGCTGTTGTAGGAATTCGGCAGTTTGGGGTTACCATTACTTTAGATCAACACATGTAAAAATCTAGCTCTTCTCTGGAGCTAGCAGCAGTATCTGTCTCATTGTGAGATTCCAGAACAAAACAATCCAGGAAATGACATTCTCTTTTTCAATCTGAAAGTATATCATCTCAGTTTTGGATAAAAAGATCTGCAAACTGTTGTGCGGCTAAGTTTGGCAAATTAGCATTACATAAAGAAATGCACCATTAAGACATTTTTTAGGCAAAATAACATATACAACTCCTGGTTGGTAATCTGGCTGTGCCTCAAAATAGAATAAGAAATGAGTGGAAGCAAGAGATCGTTAGTACAGTCAGCTCTCCCCAGAGAGGCACTGTGTATCTTTAGCTGATTCATGATTTTCAGAGAGAACCATATGCCTACCCATATGGTAAAGAGGAACAAGGGGAAATGGGTTGATCTAGAGCAACATCCACTTCAGGGCAAAGTTTCCTCAAAAGACCAACACCTGCTATAGTGGCTGAGGACAGCCTAGCAAAGAAGAACATCACATCTGAGTGGCTGTTAACGATTTGATTTCAGTTAGCAGGTAAGATATGACATCTTGTACATGCATAAGCTCTGCATACATGTTAGCACATCAATTTAGAGGTGACAGGGAACTTGGGATCCACCTTGACCTGGTAGTGCACAGTTAATAAACACATATTAAGAACCTATATTTTCCCTATGATGACACTGTGGACACTCTAGGCTGTAGGAACAAGCCTTAAGAGAGGATCTTTGCAGTGCATGAACAGCTGGAAATACCATCCCAACACCAGGTCAGCTCCAATGCAGTCCCCACATTAAGCTAGGAATAATTTGTAGGATTTTATTTATAATCCAAACAGGATTGTGTTACTTCACACTTTTCTTGGGCAGAAGAGTGACAGTAAAAATATAGCCAAGATTTAAGGTATCCAAAGGAAGAAATTGCTTGATAAAGTGCAAGAAAAAAGGAAATACATTCTGGTTTTACAATAATGAAGAGTTACACAACACCCGCTACCTGGGTAAGTGAATTATGTTTTACAAGGAACCACAGGAAAATTTGCTTCAGCTTTGATTCAAGTTGTTAACATCTCTCCAGTTCCAGAATTCCAGTTTAATCCAGTCCCAAATCAAGCAACACAACAGCACTCTTCTGTGACTTTGTGTGGGAAAACCCAATTGTCTCTATTTTCTGAACAATACGATTCTTCAGCTTTGATTTGTCTCCACGATAGCCAGTAAAGCTTCAGAGGAACATGGTGTGAATTATTATTTTGACAAGGACCTGTGCCTTTTGAGCTGCATGTAGTACATCCAATAAAGCTCCTCTGGGGCTACAGCACACAGACAAAAGAGGGGCTGCAGGGTCACCCAAGTTCCTTCAGAAGAAACAAGAGAGCAGAGGCTCCCAGTGACAGCTCAGTTAGCCTAGCTTACCCTTCAGTGACAAATAGGGATCTCCAAAAGATCACAGACATCCCCCAGCCACCCCCAGAACACCCCTTATACCCTGTCCTCTGAGGTGCACATTGTATAGTACATACAGGAGGATTTTGCTGTTAACCTCTGAAGGTTAGCTAGAGCTTACGACCTCCACTGCCTCCAATCATAAGTGAAGTTAGGAGACTCACAGAAAAGACAAAAACCATGTTTTATTTACCATCAGCTTGAGACAAGCTCCTTAAGAAAAGAGAGCAGAGCAGGAGGGATTTAGTATGAAACAGTGTTGAACTGAGAGTACACATCACAGGTGAGAGCAAGTTTCTGGCACTGCAAGCCCAACTGCAGACCTCTATGGGAGAGCTAGCCCCCTCTGCACACCTATCTCAATCCTCCTAATACAGTAACAGCCAGCAGAAGCTGCCACATGCTTGCCTCTGTATTTACCTGCCCTCAGGAGGAGACAAGCAGCTGCCATCAGGAACAGCAAGCAAGTGGGGTGACCTGGCAGTGCCTCTCACAAGGAAACCTCTGCTCCCTCCCTCGAGATAGCTGCCCTAGGGCAAAATGCGCTACATGTCTCCCACAGGACAATGCTGCAGCAATTTAGTGTACACCACAATCTTATCAGAGAGGAGGCTTTGCTTCACAGGTGGCCTCTTGACTTGGCATATCCCCTCCCGAGGGTACTCCTTGTCCCTCTTTCACCATCGCTGCTTTCTCGGCATTTTCTCTCTCTCACAAAACTTATTTATCTAACCCAAGCATTTTTCTTCCCTTAATCTGGCTTCTATTCTTGGAGGAGCAATTTCCTCCTGTCTGTTGTTGATTGTTACTCTTCTTCTCTTTAAAGGTATCTGCCATGATTCTTGCTTCCAAGGAACAAGAAATCACAGGTTCCTCATATTTTTCAGGGAAGGTGTTTAGCAGGGATTCTGCAAAAGAGTGGATTCTCTTCTTCTGGGAGGTTGCAAGCCCCACAGTACAGGGCAGATTGATGATCCCAGCAGAAAACACTAAAGTATTATTAGCTTGAAAAGCAAACAAGAAACAAACCCTCAAATCCCCAAACATCCTTTCCTGAGGCTAGAGAGAAGCTCTTGCTTGGCCAGCCTGCTGGGTTAAGAACAACAGCACATCCCATGGCTGGAATGTTAATTAATTTTGCAACTAACAAACTGGTGAGAAACTATCTACCACACTGGAGAATTGAAGGAAGGCATAGCTTTGATGCATGGTGCCACCTTCCCCTGTGGGCAGACAGGATATCCCTGAAGCCACATGCTCTCATTTTGCTGTGTTGAGGAAGTGTTTCACACCAAGATGAGTCTTTCCAAAGAATCACCTCTCCACAGAGACCTCTAAAGTGTCAGGGATCAGCAAGAGTTGGCAGTTCCTTATGAGAGGAGGAGTTGAGGGGGATAACTCAGCTAGAGAGCAGGGCTCACCAGCCAGGGCTCCATCCCACAGGACATTAGTGAGACTGGCAGCCAAGAAAGCAATCAGGGTCAAACAAGTCCAGATCACTTGTGATGATAAGGTAGGTCAAGCTGCAAAGTCAAACTGCAGGTCATAGTCAGCTCCAGTGACAGTAACCAGGGCCAGACACAGTCCAGTGATCACCAAGCATGTCCAACATCAAACTGGGAAGGCAGTCCATGGGTCAGGGTCCCAGTCTGAAGTCCAGGACCAGGCACAGGCATGGCTGTACAGAGTGGGAGACAGGTACACCTACATCGTAGCAATTGAAAGTCATGGACTGAGCTTAAATGGAGGCCCTGGGCCCATGGGCAGGGGAGCAGATAGAAGCCCCATGGTAGGCTTGTCAGGGAAATTAGGTCCTATTAGGTACACTTGGGGCCCTAACACTTCATCTCTGCAGCCCTGACCAGTGTCATAGCCAGCCACCAAGAGATGCTTGCAGATCCCATGTCATCTAAGTACAAATGCTCATACTAGGTAACTGAGGATCAGCCCCCTCTGACTCACACCTCCTCTGCCTCTCTACACTTGCCTAGAGGTTACAGATGGATTTTGCCACTGTCCCCCTTAGGTGCAAACTCCACAGTCTTCACAAAAGTCATAAAGGCTCCTTGTCCAACCCCCTCAGAAATAAGAGGGGTGATATTCCATGTTACAGAGTGGCCTGTGTCTAAGGTATTGAAAGAGGATGCAGCAATAACCATGATCTGCCTTTCCTCCCCACGTGCTTATGTGCCTTGGGGCAGAGAAAAGCAGCTGGAGGAGCAGCACAGCACTTCCCAGACCATCAGTACAACAGCATGGAGGCAAAGACAAACAAAGATGCAGGAAGTGATTATACCTTCAGATAACAGAACTGCAAAGCTGAGTAAGCAATTGGTTATTTGAGTTTGTGGCTAAGCATGAGGCTTTCATTAGAGACAAACAGACTAAACTCAACAACACAACAGTTGCAATTGTTCATATCAGCAAGGGAAGTTAAATAACCTCCTCCAATGGCAACTGCAAAAGCAGAACATGTGGGATAAGAGTGACAGCAGGATTAGAGAGGCTGGAAATTGGCCAAGACACAACTCTCTCCCACCCTCTCTCATATTTCAGGAGCATCATGGAATTCTCCTTTCCGGGTGATATTTAACTCAGTCTTCAGACCCCAGCCAAGAACACACTCCACAATAACTGGCTATGTCCAGTAATCAAAACCAGAAAAAGCTTTCCATTCTGTTGCTGAGTTTTATCCCAGCCATGGTACTCTCTGACCCTGTGTCAGAACATACAAGCTTACAATCAAGAAAGATTTAATGAAAAGCATGCAACAGCCAGAGATCTTGCTGCCAGGGGAGGAGGGGAAGAGAAAGAAAGAGAGGAAAAATATATCAAATAGCTTATAAAGAAAAAACTCTGCATTTCCCAGCAGAGGATACAGACTTTTAAGCCATCCCACTTGGGGGAGCTTCCCCTAACTCTGACACTTCCTTGAAGGCAAAAGATAAACAGATCATGGGGCCTGTATAAGGGCTGTGCAGCTGCACAAGTCTCTTAGAAGGTCCCTTTTGTATTGCCTTGGCTTGTTTGTCAAGGTCAGAGGGAAAGTTAAGTTGAAGTCACCTGCTCCCTGATTCCCTGTGTACGCAGAACTGGCTGCAAAAGCAGTCTCTAGCTGTCACAAAGGGATAGGCAGATTCTGCCAGGTACAAAATTTATTAAGTTAGGGGGTTTTGAGTGATAAGTAGAGGAAAAAGTCCTGCAGTTTTGCTTTCAGAAAAATAGTTCTGGGAATACACGTTTCCCTGATGCAAAGTCCATGTAGGCGTGACATTAAGCTGTCCCTCAAAAGTCCCTCTTACATCAGCCATATGAGTCCACACCAAGCATCCTTTTAGCACACTACTATCTCCAACAAAAACTATGAGTTGACACCTAGAAAAGAGTAAGAATAGGACAAAAATACATAGCACTTCTCTCCCCAAAGCCTAATTATTTATTTAGCCTTCAATTATTTTCAGCTGAAGAGACTTTTTTTGGCCTTAGATGGTCTGTCTATTTATTAATCCCTAACAAATCTTGCTTTCAAACACTGTCATCTTCCTTTGAACACAAGTATACACCTTGTACTCACCACACCCTTTGACAAAACGTTCTCCAGTTCTATTACCTGGTACATTCAGAAACAATTCCCTTCATTTGTTTGAAATCCCACCCTACTGCCCACATTCATTGGCCTCCAATTCTTGCACAGGAAAAGATAGGAAGAGTCAATCCCTATCTACTCTCTTCATGAGACTCCAGATTTTGTAGGTCTCTGTCACATTCCCCTCAAATCATTCCTTTTCCAGGCTAAACTATCCCAGACTGGCCCATCATTCCTTGTATGGAAGATTCCAAGTCTGGACTCAGAAGGTTACCCACAGCAGGTTGTGAGCTAGAGGTCACTTGCCAATATCAGGCCAGAATTCACTGTTGGAGTGTGAAAGCACCATATCCCCTTATTCCCCAGCTTAGCCCTGTTTCTCCAGAAGTGACTGTGTCTTGTATTTTCAAAGGCTTTTACAGAAAGGAGAGAAAGAAAAGAGACAAAAGTTTCTCTTTTACAATCACTTTTCCTCCCTTTGAAATCCAAGGGAACACTTAGAAAGCAAAACTAATGCTCTTCTAAAAGCACAAAGATCCTTTCTCAGAAGAACAAAATGAAAGATCATGACTCAGACCTGGGGCTGTAACTTCCTCATCATATTACTCAAACCTTTGACCTCCAACATTTCTCCATTTCTCTGTGAGGGTGTCATAACTCTAGCTGATCTCACGACCTGTTGTATTGATCTCAGAGATCCTTAGCACTTCTCAAATACCATTTGGTAAACTCATCAGCATGTATAAGCAGCTTCTGGGAATTCGAAAGTTTGGCCTTGCAATTGTGACTTTCTTTAATGTAGAAGAGAACTGGGAGAGTGAGGTGGAGATGGCAGGGCAGTGACTGGGTGGAGAAGGTGGTGGTGTGTTTACAGAATACAGCTTAACAGAAGCATCCATCATAACCTCGAGAGACTTCTGGCACCCCACCCCTTCAGGGAAGGCCAGAGAGGTTTCCTGGTAAGGGAAGAGATGTGTTTTATCACCTCCTGGTTAGCCTGGAGCAGTTGAGAGGTGGTTGTGAAGATCAACACGTCCATAGTGCTGTGATGCATTGATATTAGATTACAAGACTGACATCACCCTTCATTTCAGCAAGTCAAAGGAAATAGTTGGAGATTGCTTTATTTACTAAGACCAAAACAGATGATAGGATTAGAGACACATAAAATCAAATTTTAAAAGAATACAAATGGGCAGTTATATTGAAGGTTTCTCACAACTAGGAAGTATTCAACAAACAAAAAACCCTCAGTTATGACCATATTGCCATCAAAAGAAATGCTCAGCACACCCTGACCTCAGCATGAAGCCTCTTCATAGACCAAGCTGGGTATAAACTACCACTCCACATTACACAGACATACCATGGCATTAATGAACACAGCTTATAATCAGTTTTGATTGCCATCCACCAGCTCAGTGACATGTTAGGAAAACAACCTTAAGGAGAGGGAAAGAGGGATTGTTGCAGAGTAGCAATATTTATTCTAAAGAGTACCAAGAGCCTTTAAAATGACTATTTTTAGATTTATGGATTTTAAGAGGATGGCAGAAATGTTCATATTAGTCTCTTGCATTAAAATGTTCTTGAATATCATCTGGTGTCCAAAATTTCTTCTGGCTGATATAGCAAGATATGGTTTCCTCAGAGGCTTCAAGTGACAAAAGAACCACTGTATCCCTTGGTAATTGGTGCCAACAGTTAAACAGTCACTGTTAAAACCATGTTCCTTATTTCTAGCTTACATTTATCTTACTTTAATTTCATGCTGCTGGCTCACATTATGCATTCATCTGTTTTTCATCCATATGCAGGCATCACTTTACCCAGTGAAATTCACCCCTGCATTGAGGCTGACACAGTAAATGATACTCGAAGAGTTTTGGCCAGGAGGAAAAGTATACTGCACCCTGCTGCATGTGTAAGGGTGACACAGAATTCAGACAATCAAGTCTAGAAGTAACATTTGCTTTGTAATTAAGGCTTGCTTATAGCAATAAAGCCTCAGCTCAGGACAAGCATCCTCCCCCTAGCACCCTGCTTCTGGAGCTTTCTGAAATGGTATTCTGAAGCAGCCAGCCAGGCTGGTAGCAGCTGACTACTTGTAACACTGCTTTTGAATTACTGCCGTCATCAACCAAAGTTTGAATACAAGGGATTGCAGTAGAAGACAACAAGTGCCATCAAAGTTGCAGAGAAACAATTTTGTAAACATTCCCCAAGGAGAGACATACATGGGCAGGGGTGAGGACACGTATTTCCCAGGAGCTCTGCATTACTTGGCTGTGCTGCCATCTGTGACCCTGAACTTGCTGCTTACTGTTCTGTTTGAGAAACAAAGGCAGATTTACTCCTTACCTAAGGATCTGGGCCAAGCCTGAACAGTGACTTACTTCTCCAGCTGAAAGGTCTCTTGTCGCTTGCGCAGGTTTTCTGGAGGCTGATGTGGGGCACAACAGAACCAGCTGAGACCAAACTGAAATTGAGAATTTTGAGAATATAAAAGTTAGAGTCCCATGGGGACACTTGCAAGGGCATCAGGAGGCAGAAAATGAGAACCCAGATCTCTCTGAGAACTGTGGTACCATCATCTGTCTCCAGTACAGAAATGCTGCTCACAGTCACAGGGGGAAACAGTGGCAACACAAACAGGCTGCCACCCCACACAGTAACAACAGGATGGAAGCAGCAGCCAGCGCAGCCAGGAAGCACCAGCTGGCATTATCTTAACATGCAGGGCTATAAACTCTGTCAGAGCTGCTCTTGCCATGGTTCAGTCTTTCCTTCCATGAGGACATGAGTACCTGGAGCAGGGTAGGGCAGACAGCCCCAGTCAGGGTCTGCCCAGAGGCCCCCTGCAGCTCCAGACCAGCACCCTGAAGCAGCAGCTCCACAAGCAGACCCTTGGACACCAGCAAAGGATTGCTACAGTCTTCAAAAAATAGCTGCCAGGCTTTGCTCTCCCAGTCACAGCCTCAACACAAGTCAGGTTGGCAGGAGGAGGTTTGGCAAAGAGGGCATGTCTAAGTGCTGAGATTAGGAATTTCCCCACTCAAGGCCAGTGGGAAAACAAAGAGCAAAGGGGAACCAGCCCACTATATTTAACTGTGTTGTTAGATCAAGCAAATCTGTTTTCCTTATGTCTGTGGTCAAGATCTGGAGGATTTTTTTCCATAATAGAACTGACAGTGGGACCTGTATGCCAGATACAGGGGGCAAGTCTCTCTCCTGTCCTGTGCTGATTAGTCTCTCACAATCGACACTCTCTTTTTAACTCCAGGTACTTCTCAGTGTAGAAGAGGATCCAGACAGCACTGATGCTTGGACAGCTGGGACTCCCCTCCAAGCCCTCAAGTCAGGACAAAGCCAGTCCTCCAGGTAGAGTGTGCATCACAGCCTAGGAAAATTCCTGCTTTCTACTGTGCCTGAGGCATGCACACACACGAATATCTTCCAGATTCAACTGCAAAAGCTAGCAAACCTGCTCTAGTTGGTGCTTGGGATTAGTAGGCACAGGAAAAAAGCTGAAACTTGACTCCAAATCTTCAGCATTGATTTGGCCCAATTGTTCCTTTTCTCATACCCTGAGACTTTTTCTTCCTCCTCCTCCTCCCCCACATGCAGCCCCCTCAAGCCATGGAATCACCAAGCAGTACTCACTGACTTATCTAAATAAGCACCCCATGTTTCCTAGCCTACCAGGATGGAAAACCTGTCTGACAGCCCAAGCTCCTGCAGGAAGCACGATGAGGTGCTAAGAAAATAATTCTGCTTACAAATTCTTTGGGCTGAAACAGTTGTTTTTGTAGCTGGATAGGGTTTTTGGCTGGCAGTCAGCTCTCCCCACAAGTCATCTCTACAAGATGCTCCATTTACTTCCTGTTCCCTAGCAAGTCCCTGCAGGGGAGCAAAGAAGCTAGGATTAAACATATAGGACAGAGCCTGGCCAAAACA
The DNA here is from genome assembly GCA_013396975.1 of Bucco capensis. Taxonomy (NCBI): domain Eukaryota; kingdom Metazoa; phylum Chordata; class Aves; order Piciformes; family Bucconidae; genus Bucco; species Bucco capensis. The sequence continues at coordinate 821,947 of VWZO01017862.1, forward strand.
TACAAACCAAATTCCCAGACAAAGTACAAGACAAATATAAGCATCTTGGAAGAACAAACACAATATGAGCTGAAGTTTAACATGAGCCCTCTGTAAATGTGATCTGAACAGCAGGCTGCACCTTCCAGGCTGGCAGATTCCATAAAAACAAGGTCTGCAACACAGTAGATCTCAAGAAGAGAGACAGGAGGCATCAGGGATTTGAGTTGCTCAGATCCAATAGATTCAAATGGTGGTTGGTGCATCAATCTAAAATGAACATGTTCTCCAAGTCCCAACACACACAGAGTGCCGCACAACTGGAGCTACAAGGCTTCAGCTTTTTGGTTGGGAAGGGAGGAAATTAAAAAACCTCTCTGAACTGTCCTCTTCCCGCATGTCTGAGACAGACACCCAGTGGCCCTTAACACCTCCAGAGAAGCCAATGTCTGGTTAACATCATCACAGAATGTCCTGAGTTGGAAGAAACCCACAAGGATCATCGAGTTTGACTCCTGTCTATGCACAGGACAAGCCCAAAGTCACACCATGTGTCTAAGAGCATTGTCCAGATGCTTCCTGAATTCAGTGAGAGTTGGTGCCTTGACTGCATCCCTGGGGAGCTTATTCCAATGCTCCACCAATCTCCAGGTGAAGAGCCTTTTCCTAATATCTAACCTGAACCTTCCCCTGGCACAGCTTCATGCCATTCCCTAGGCTCCTGTCACTGGTCACCAGAGAAAATAGATCAGCACCTGCCCCTCCTTCATCCCTGGTGAGGAAGTAAGAAACTGCAATGAAGTCTTCCCTCAGTCTCCTCCAGGCTGAACAGACCACGTGACTTAACTGTTCCTCATATGGCTTCCCCTCTAGACCCTTCACCATCTTTGTGGCCCTCCTCTGGATGCTCTCAAACAGCTTGACATCCTTCTTGTATTGTGGTGCCAACATACCTCCAGCTGCATTACCTGCCATAGGAGAGCCAACAGCAGATTAAAGAAGGAAAAGAGTGAAGAAATATCACTCAGCCATGGCCAGATGGCTCATGTTACATTCTTATTTTTCCCCAAGTAATTCTCTGTACAATACTCCAAACACTAAAATTCTTTGGTAAGATTGACAAATCTAAAGGCCCCCTTTCACTTATGAAGGACTTAAAAGAATATCTTCTAGTAAAACCCTCAAGTGTGAAAATCACAAGCATTTAATTAGAACATGATCTTCAGAGATTCCTCCTCTGCTCAGGAGGAGCCTGAGACTTCAGTTACCGTGCAGCCACACAGTGTCTCCTCACCACAGGGAAATCTCATCGAATCCAGCTGCATTGTCAGCCCAGCAGGAAACATAAATCTCAGAAGAAAGGCTATTCCAGTGATGTTTCCAGGACAGTTTTGCAGATCAGAGACTCTTTTGGACCAAAGCCAAGGCAGAGCTGGTCAACACCTCCAAGAAGGTGGCTCAGTGGAAAATCTCCTCCAAAACAGTAGAAAAACTAAAAGACACCTTTCCTGAAGTTTCAATTACCGATGAAAGCAATGGCAAGTGCTTTTTCTCCCTAAAATGTTGCATTTCTTTTGGCAGTGGGGGAAAAAGAACAACCTCTCTCCATCATACATGTGCATTTCCCCACTACTGACGTTGACAGCATTTGCAAAAACCAAGAAGAAAAAAAAATTGCCACCAGAGTAATGATTTTTAACAAGTATTTTTCTATTCATCATGAATAGGGACTATCAAAGCAAGCAACTGTACTTCATACAGTTGACAATTCTTCAGAAAGCAACCATCAGTGCTACAAAGACATTTGCCTTCCTGTTGAGGGATGGAGGCAGTGAGCTGTATACAGCAGCTCAACAAACTCCAACTGAATGCTTTGCTGAGCTGGTATCTAAGTGAGGAAATGCTAAAGGAAGCCTGGAGCCAGAGCATTTCCCATGAGACAGTGAATCAAGACCTTCCTCTCTCCTGTGACTCAGTGTCACAGGAGGCAAATGGCAGATGACTTCTGGCTGGCTGAAGCTGCAGCCATGGCATTGCAAGCAGACTGGCTCCTCCGGATATGTGCACGGAGACAGAACGGAAGCACGACAGCAGACATGCTGGGGAGCCCCCATGGTGTAGCTGCTTCTGGTTCAAAGGCTGGCTAGCATCAGCTGTGCTGAGATGTCAAAGGGATAGCGGGCACCTCTGTCCTTCATGCACAAAGTAGAAGAGAACAAGAAAGAACAAATCAGAAGACTCAGAACGAAGAAAGAGTTAGGGGCTGGGAATAGAAACACACTCTGAGCCACAAAGAACAAGCGGAGCACAAAAAACCCATGCAATTACCTGTTGCAGAAAAGTTGGCAGGATCATCTCATTCCATACAATGCACAGATGCCTTGAGAAAACACAGCCTTTCTGCCACTCCATCCTGTTTCAGAGGCTTTGTTTCACGCCTGTGGCTCTCCTTAGCCTCATGACTCTGATTCTCTCCTCCCAGTTCTCGCCTGTCCATATGAAGTGAAGGGACACTAACCAAGAGCAAAACAGCTCACGCGCTTCTCAGAAGTCTACATTCCTCTCTAGTCACTAACATATCCCAAACCAATGAGACATCTTGTCTTCATGAAAGAAAGCAAGATGGGAAAAAAGAAAGATGGTTTCTAAAGCCAGCCAAATATTAGAAAGCCATTGCATTCACATCTAACACACAGCCTCTGGTTCAGTGTGACCACATCAGAGCCCATGAGGATTACTAACAGCTTCTGCACGGGTTTGCTGCCCACACTCATTCAGCAAAGGGTACCCACAGCTAAGAGAACATGTCTCATCATCTTCCTTACTTATTTGGAGCTCTTATTTGGAAGCTTGAGCTCAGAATACCAAAAGCAGATATTTCCAAATACCACTTCTGTGGTTATTCACTCACTTGCAATATTCCAGGAGATTTGACATTGGTGATTATCTTAGCAAGCACTGTTTGCAAAGCAGAGGTGAAGAAAGGACACAAAGAGAATAGTTTCACAGCCCATTTTAAACAGCTCACTGTTGCATTGCATGGCGGAAACTTATAGTCAGCCTCTTCCTAAAAACTTCCAGGAACAGACATCAAAAGCTCCCCAGGTAATCTACTCATCTCTTCTTAATCCTTAGCTACTTTACAAAATCTTCCTCCTCCAAAGTTTCATACTGTATCAGCCATATCAGCCTGCCTGAAAGCAGGGAGATTCATTGAAACATCAGAAACCAAAAGAAAACATGTGTGCAAGGAAACCATGTAATTTCAATCCACCTCATGGAGTTAGCCTACGGAACAGGAGGTGAAACCTTAGCTCTAGTGAGAACTGCAGGAGTCCAGCAATCAATTTAAGAGCTGCCTCAGGCACTGTGCTGAAGAGGTGCTGCAATCTCAACCCAGGATGGAGAGAACAAATACTGGATTAAGAAATCCAGGCTGAAGCCCACTCCTTGCCCATGATGGAAAATAAATCCATTAAGGACTGTAAGTCAATTAATCAATTCTCATTGCAGGGCCAGCTTCTGTGAACAGCCCTCAAAAACACACAGTAGATACTCTTTGTTTTCCTCTCTTTCACCTCAGTAGTTCCCCTTCAGCTGTGAGCTACCTACCTGCTTGTGTGTTTTCACCCAGACTTTCAGCAGTGGCAAACAGTGCCACATGGATTTTGCTGGAATGCATGGCCTCCACTTCTTCACTCACCATGGAGGACAGTTGCAAATGGCAGAGGTTCAGAGAGCCCAGGAACCCACCTGTGAAGCAAAAGAGAGGCACTAGGAGGGAGTAAAGCAGAGTGGTTGGCTTAATCTAACAGCTGTCAGAAGGGCCAGTCTTGATTCCACTGTTACTCTGTACACTGATGTTTCTGGCACTGGAGATGCTTCCATGAGCCAATTCAGATTACTGAACTGGCAGAAAACAAACAGACCAAAACCCACTGGAGCAAATATGAGCTCAGCCTTCTTCTATGGCTACTTCTGCTTGAGTGCACGTGAGACTACTGCAAGGATATGCTGAAACCAGACATTTTGAGCTGAAGGAACACTGGACACGTTCTCTTGAGAAATTCATTTTGTGCACATTGAATTGACTTTGCTGGGCCTGTGTGCCACTAGCCCACCTAAAGGACATGGGATGGTCAATGATTCTCTGACGTTGTTCCCAGCTTTCCCATTATCTCTTTTAAAATTTTTTGGTGATTCAGAACAATCTCTTTCTATCTGTGAAAGCCTAGCACAAGAGGATCCCATCTCTGATGGGAGTGCTTTGCACGTCACAACAAACAGCAGCAACAAAAGCTTTGCCCTCCACTGAAAAGCCTATCTCTCTGTAGAAGTGGTCATTCCTATCTCACTGCTGGATGAAGATACTTTCTTCCTCCCACATGAGATAAGCAGCAGGATCCATGCCAGTCACACTTCCTGCAATGCAAAGCAGCAGCAGGTAAGGCCAGTGTATGCTGCTTACAAGGAAGTGTCTAACACTCCCTTGCTCATGCACTAGGAACAACTGCAGCCACCCGAAAGGGTGGGGGAGAGATAGTACTGAGAGGCAGCACAAGGAGATAACTGCAAAACCCAAGAACTACATAGATTTGTTACATTACTCAGGTTTAAGTTCCTAGAAAAGATTTTTTTTTTTCCTGGTCTGCAGTAGCATGAAGCATCCTTCAGATGACAGCAGCATTTCCAGGACCTCACAGCACCACTCACAGCACTTGGAGAGTCCTGCCTGCTTCCAGCCACTTGCTTCTGTGAGGCACCTCTCACCCCTTGGCTGCTGGACTGCCAGTCCCATCTGACCATTAGAGAGCTAGGTAATTCTTTTAGTTTTACAGAAAACAGTAAATTCACAGAAAAGTGTAGGAAGCTATTCTAATCCTCAAAAAATTCTTACAATAAGTTGTCTGAGGATTACAAATTCCCAACTCTTTTGAAGCAGCTATTTTAAACTTAGGTTGATCGGTTTAGTTGATGAAATTATTTGGAGATAATATATTACCTGTTGAACAAAGACAAAATCTGGGCCTAAATCTCTTGTTCCTCATTTGCCATCCCTTAAAGGGGGCATTCCTGCCCTTTCTGCCTTTCAATTTGTCCACCAAAGTGCACATCTGTCTTCTCTACCTCATCCAGGAGGCTGAGGAGCTCAGGAGGACCAAGCCACAGCTTTCAAAGGGCTGGGTCAGTTTTAGTTTTTATCAGCTCTACTCCACTGAGGAATTATTGGCTGTCTTCTAACCTTATTGATGAGGTATCAAAGCCAACTTTCCCCTGCTGAATGTGGCAGATCTTTCAGCAACAGGCAAAGGTTTATTCATCCCTTGATTACACAAGTTCACACCACCCATAGCTGATGACTCTGCAGAGATCATACTTACTGGTGCAGAGCAAGGCAGTTCATTACAGTACCATTCTAAGCAGAGGCAACAAGGGAGCCAGAAAGCCTATCCAGATGTCCTATACAGTAAGTGGGTGTCCCAGGGATTTCTGTACCAAGGCTCCCCAGGATCAAGCAGCTCTTCACCCTGACAGTAATGACCTCACTCTGATCACTCAGAACTTTGTCTTTTCTAGAGGAGCTTGTGTCAGGGGTTTTCTAATACGACCTGTAACAACTTGGGGTGAAGAAATAATTAGATTTCATTTCCTAGCTAATGCTTCTTTCCAAAATTAAAAAAAAATAAATCTGGAAGTCAGTATATTTTGCCAAAACTGGCTGAAATCTGCACATGGACAGCAATGACACAGGGTGTCTTTTGTCACAAACCAGACTCCAAAGGACAGTGGGTAGTTGTTCCTACAGATGCACCTGCAATGACAACTGAAAGAAGTGATGGAGAGGCACAGCAAGTATCAGTCTCAACAATCCTCCCAAAAACTTACACTGAGAAAGAGAGAAGTCATACTTCTTGGCTCCCAAACCAATATTGATCCATTAGGCTGTACTGTCCGCAACCTCTGAATGAAAAGGATTTCTGGGTAAAAGCAAGGGTACTGCTAAGTCTTCCTTACAGTTTCATGTTAAAATGAGGAAAGCAGCCCAAGGTCCTTGTCACAGCTGCAAGGCACCACAGCATTACTTCAGCTGCAATGGTACAATTCCAATGACAGGCTAGTATAAAAATCTCAGTCAGGAGACTGACTCAAACCTGTGGTACTCCCAAAAGACATCCTGAAGCTTGATTAAAAAAATTAAAAAGAGGTACTCTATTCCTTTCTGTAGTTATTTTTAACCTAGGGACGACTGTGTCATCCTGGAACTGAGTCAAATAAAAATGAGAGATTTAAAGCACTTCACTCTCCCCCTACTGCCCCTCTGCTCTGCGTCAGTCATCACTTCTTGGTTTGTAAATGCTTAGTGAGATTTGCACAGGGCCAGGCAAATCAGGCTCCTCCATTTACTGCTATACAACAAACATATTCCGGTAACAGGCTGTTCTCCTGCCAATCCCTTCTGTTTTCCAACTCATTTCATTTTCTTTAATGACTTTCTTTCACACAAGTGGATAACCAGAGCTTTGGGTTGACTTCATGTGGATTCTGCCTCTCAGCAGCACCAGTTATTTCTTTGCAGAAATCCTGGTCGTGTAGGAAGCAGGTACAAAATCTCTCCTTACCATGCTGAACCCAGTTTAGTTGCTCCTGCTTCCCCTCCCTTTTCAACAACAGTCAGTTCATAAAACACTGCCTGCTTCTTTGCCCAGGGCTCTCCCCAGCTGCCTCCCTTTGCCTTTCCTGCCAGGCTCTCCCAAGCCGATAGCCAAGGAAACCTGTCCACACCTATGCAGGCTGGGGCTGTGCCTTTGTTTTGGGCAGTGACGTGTGCTTGGGGTGGAGGCCACCATTGTTTCAGCTCCCCCATTCCACAAAGGAGCATTAATAATTTCTTACAACTGCAGTAAATGAAGGGTAGCAGTTACACCCAACCTATAATACTATATATCATTGTTTTTCCTGTTACCTGTCAAAAAGGGGGGGTTCTTCCTTTTGCTGTGGGAAGGTGTGTGAGGTTGCAATGTAACCTAGGCAGGAGCCACTAACTCTAACAAGATTTCTGTCAAATCTGTGGAGCATAAGAATTCCTGGAACCATTTGGGTCAGAAATCAGAGCTCAGTTCGCTCTCTCACAAGCTATCATATCTCCCCTCATAAGGAAGGTATGCAATGGTTAATGCAGCTGTCATCTGTGGTGTTCAAACAAAGCAGTTTGACAGCACTAACAGAAAAACACAACTGTGTTGTGAAAAGGAGATGCTTTTTCACAAAAATGAATTTATTCTCATTCAGCCCATGGAAGGTATTTCTTGCAGGTAAGTTGAACAAGACTCAGCCTGAAATCCTCTAATTTGTCTCAAGAGCTACCCAGCTCTTCAGGTGCTCTCTAACTTGAAGAATGCAACAACACACCAACCCTTGGCTCCTTCAAGCATCATATAAAGAATAGAAAACAACAGGAAACATCTACCTCCCCATCCCACTTTGTATAGAATGAAGGTTACATACAAGAACTAAAACATTAAAGCCAGAAGCCTTATTTGGCAGACAATAATCTAATTTTTCATAGTCAGTGCAACTTTAAACCCATCCTCCCAACACTCAGCTGTGCCAATGCTTGAGAACTTATAGCAAAATTATCTCCAACAGGTAAGTTTCACTGCCCCAGCCAAAAATGAAGAGTGGTGGAAAACACCAACAAAATGATACAAGTGGTAAAAAGTACAAGGATGTGATTTAGACAAATCCCATCTTGATATGCAATGTTTCAGTAACCAGCATGAGGAAACAGGTTTTCCTTTCAAGCAAGAGTGGGACAGATCCTTGGCTGGAATACATCAGTGCTGCCCTGCTGAAATCAATGGATTGTTGATGATTCACAGCAGCTAAGGGTCTGGCATGTGGTATTCTCCTGACAGTATCACAGTAATTTAACTTTAAATTAAATTCATATGGAGATGTTGTTTAGGTACAATATTATTAAATACCAAATATACCAAAATGGAACCAAACTAAAATTAACCTAAAATGAGAGAGTAAAGAGAATACCTTTCTATTGTGATGTGGGCTCAGAAGCTAGAATCACAGGACTATTTGGTGAAATCCCTTGAACCATTCTCACTGACTAATTAGTTTCTTCATTCTGGCACGAGGCCATTGGTGGTGACAAGGTTTCAGGGTTTAGCACATTTCCTCATGCTCTTAAGAGCTAGGCACGATTCCTGAAGCCAAAAGCACCAAGGACACAAAGAATAGCTAGACAAACTGGCAGGAAAGGTGACTCTAACTGTGATCCTCTCTCTAGCACCCAACAGTGCAAGTGGCTAAGAGGAGCTTGCACCTACACTGGGCCTGAACCTGGTGAGTCCTGTCCAATACCCCACTGCCAAACAAACAGCTGCAACCAGCTGGGAGAAACTAAGGGATATTCTTCAGGTGCAGAGGTGGAAGCAGCACCCTGGGAACCCCTTAAGCATCACAGTGAACAGGCTGGGGAGAGGCACACCCCATTGCAACTGTTTATGCAACTCTCTCTCATTTAGTCACATGGTGGACGTGAGCAGGACTATTGCAGCTGCACATCAGGTAGGGAGCAATGGCCTTCACACAGAGCACCCCCAGCCAGGAACTGTCCTCCTAGATCTGTCCTTCCACCATGGCAGTGACCTTGCTATGAGCCTGGTCTTGTCTGGCCAAACCCGATTCCTCCTGATCCCAAGCAACCAGGCCTCCAGCAAGTGCTCAGCCTCTTTCAGGCTCAGCAAGGCTGATGCTAATTCACTGCTGAAGTGGGTGGCAGCCTTTATTATGTTTCAGGCCTGAGAAATCTCGCCTGTGCACCGAGAACCACAGGGCTCCTTCCTAATTACACAGTAGAGCACCACATGATTCATGTCAGCAGCTCCTCAGCCCCCTCACCTCAATCCTTGCTGGTGTGACACAACAAATCCGAGTGGAAGTGATTAGCAGGTTGCAACCGCAGTCGCCTGCTCCCCAGTGCTATTAACAAATAAGGCGCCATGAATGAGCCATTGGAGGCTAGGCAGAGGCCTGTTGAATCATGCTTGTCTGCCTTGCGACATCGGAAGTTGCACTTTAAAACCCATCGCCTGGGTTGCTCTCAGATTTCCCAACGAAGGCTGGAGGAGGATGGAGAATCCAGGCTGAGAACACTATAGATGCATTTTTAAATTCCCAGGGGAGGTTCAAAAATTAGAACTAGCTCTGGGGCCTTTCGTTTTTATTTTTCCCTTCCCTCCTGTTCTGATTAACTTTGGTGACTGGCTTTCACAATTTGATCAGGTTGGGCCTGATGAATCAGTCATCTTCATCAATCAACAGTAAGAAACTGCAGGCCAGGTAGGGTCTGTGTTTCAGTAAAGAAAAACCTCAAAGCAAAACCAAACCAGCAAGAGAGAGGCAAAAAGCAACAGTGGGCCAACAGCACTCATGGACAGCTTTTTGATGTCTGGTCTCAGACAACTAGCAGCACATTCATTTGTAAGACTGCCAGACCTCCTAGGAAACCTAAAAGGCTGCTGTTATTTATAAAGCTAGATGTAGCTGCGTGGAAGACTAGCTCATTATATTTATAGGTACCTGTCCCATTCACCCACTTCAGGGCCCTAATTCCCATAAATCTATGAGGCTCACAGGATCTACCTTCAAACACTAACAAACCTCTCCTGTCTGAGCAGGGCCATTTGGAAGTGTCTATCACCACTGCAGAGCTCAGCAGCATGTACACATAAATATATACCTGAAAGCCCTACATTTCTGTTAATGTACAGGAAGCCACATTCAAGAATTTGTCTTCCATGTGGACACTATTTCATGTGTAAGAAGCTACCAGTAAATCTTAACCACAAAGGTTTGATTTAAAGATGGTTTAAAACTGTCAGCTGGCTTCTGGAGAGAAGATATACAAGTCAGCCCAACCAATTTCAACAGCCTGGACTTCCAGTCCCTCTTAAGAAGGAAAAACAGAGTAAAATCAACCATCCTATGTTTTATGCCTGAACTTCAAACATTTGTGAATAAATCCAAATCATAGCTTGGCTGCTCTAGAGACAATGAGCTCTGCAAACACAGCCCCTTAGTGAAGCTGGGGACCTGGGCAAGCAAAGACAGCTCCCTACAAATTGCACTGGGGTCAGGGAAGGCAAGAGATTTGGCCTTTCCAGTTTGTAGGTGTTCAAACACAAACACAACAGAGCTTTCCTCAACAAAAAAAAGGGAAAATGGTACATACAGCTCCTACTTTCCACAGATAAAACAGACAAGATTCCACTCTTGGCACCAGCTCGGCTCACTCCTGTCAACCAGAAGCCTTTCCCAAATGTAGATAGAGGAACTGAGGTAAACTGCTGCTTCCAGTCGCCCATATGTTAGCAAAACTTCAGGCAGAACTATGCTCTAACAGTTCCAATACCAGGTTTCTTAGGTGCTTTAATTTGTGCCATGATTTTGAACACTGGGTACTGATTGCTTAATCAGATCTAAAAGCTCATGCATTTGTCCAGGCCTGGCTCCCTTGAGCAGCCACACAACCATAGTGAGAAGCATTTTTCACAGCAAGTTGCAACATTGGGCAGGTCTTCAGAGGAGTCTCAAAGAGCCCCCTCAGAGGCAGAAACTTGCACAATCCAAAGGCAGATCCCTTTTTTCCTCCTTAATCTCTTGGAAGGATTCCCTGTCTCTCAGTTATGATTTCAAAGTCATCCAGAGAAAAATATCTGCCCTTTTACAATGTATTTTGGGAACTGATTATTTAATATTTGATGTGGCATAAATTTAAACTCTTTGGAATGAAAAAAAATAAGGGGGGGGGAAAGGGCTCCCACAGCTTAAAGCATGCCCAACCCACATGTCTATTCAAAAAGAGCCAAGAGTCTAAAGCTGAGAGGGAAAGAGGCTGAAGATCTGTGGGGCTGGATCAGGAGGCAGGAGTTTTCACATCTTAGCTTGTGTCTGATCTCAGGCTGTACTAGAGTGAGGAGGTGACTCTGTATACAAGAGGTAGCCACAAAAATTTTAACCAAAATTTACATTTCTCTGTTAAAAGTCATCATCTACATAACACAACATTTACTAACAAATAATAATCTCAAAAGATTCCCAACTAGTTCTGCTAGGAACCTAAACAAAGCAGCTTTGGGTTAAGGGTGTGGGAGAGAGAAAGCAAAGCTGAATCAAGCTGCTTCCAGTGGCTAACCTGAGTGAAATGCAATAAATATAGAGCAAACCTAATTTTTCTCTTGCTGTTGCACACAATATTTGTAAGCAATTACACTGGCTGTGGCAGTTTAACATGCAGGAGGATAGTTAAGATACTTTGTGCATTGTTTACACATCTAGTTATTAAACATCAGGCCATAAACTGAAAGGGAAGATGGATTTTTAAAATCAATTCATGCCTTAAAGATTTCAATTTCAGGGACAAATGGGAAACAGATAAATAGATTTAGGGTCTTTTCTCTGTAGTCTTCCATCTCACATTTTCTCCTCTGCTAGGATTAACAGCTGCTTGCAGTCCTTTCCTCAATGACACATTATAGTACTTGATAACTTCTGCCTTATAATCAATAACCACAGATGAATTCTTGCATGTTCTTTAAAAACTCTCCAGTGTCACTGTAAAGCAGTGAAGAAACCATTTTCTCTGGTAGGTTAAGGCCACAATCTGTTGACCTCAGAGGAATGAAATACTACCATGTGTCCTAGGAGAATGGAAAGGCAACACCCCTTCTGGGAAAGGATGAAGACAAAATCCATACAGAGGTTATTTTGTTAACCTAACATAACCAACTCTTAGGTGCCTTAGAGGAGACCTCAGACCTTCTTTAGCAAAAGGCAGGGTCATGCTGTAGGGCTCAACTGACTTCTAACAAGATGGATGCAGCACGCTTACCATGCAAAGCTCAGATTTAGATGAGTTTAATAGTGGCCTACAGCCACCATTACCTGAAGGCTGATCTGTGACTTGATAGCCATGGTTCACCTCCTAGAAGACAACCATATCTTCTCCATCTCAGCAGCAAATCAAGCCTGGAAGCTAAGCAGCCCCCTCTATCAAAGAGGTCGTTCCCCTCAATATGAGCATACATGATCTACATTGATGTGATGTGTATGTAGGTGGCTTCATGGGGTCTGTACTCAGGGGACACAGGACCCTTGGGATGTCTGACCACTAGTTATCCCCCTGATCTTCTGCTCACATGCTTTTATGGAGTTGGAGATCAGGCTACAACAAACACCAGATATCTAGTGTCCCTGTAGGTCACCTCCCCATTTCCAGATCTTCTCTGGTGCCCCCAAAGGTCAGCTCCCCATCTCCAAAGCAAGCACACAGATTTTCCTAGCATCCTCTTTCAAGGGTAAACTTTTTTCTTTTCTTCTTACCTCCATCCTTGAAGCAATGCTATAAACATCCTCTGGAGTCGTGGTGGTACAAACTGCTAATATGGATGTTTCAGGGCTCATTTTGAGGTAGGCCTTTTAATTTCTGATCAACACTGAGCTCTCATGAAGGTAAAAACTAAAACACCAGAAATAAACACTTTAATTTCTGGAGTCTGGGGAAGAGAGAGGAAAGACACAGAGAAGGAGGAGGTGGTTCAGATGCCACCTTCTCTCTCCCTGTGGCATCTCTAAGTAAGTTTCTCTTTCAGAGTCCCAGCAACAGAGCTGGGCACTGGATGACAGACACAGTAGCTCCCCAAGCCATTTTGAGAACAGTCCACAGTCTGAAAGCAGGATTTACAATGCTGTTTTGCAGCTGGGAGAAGAATCACAGTATGATCCAGTAATCAAGGAAAGCAGTGGGATTCATAGAATATTTTTAACCCATAATAAATAATAGTTTCCTAAACTTTATTGTGGTCACAAAGTCAGACAAAATTTGATAAAGAAAATACACTTATTGTGCACAGAGAATTCTGAAAAATGTCACTAGATCCTCGGGGAAAAACAATGAATATCTTTTTAATGAAAACCAAGCTTATGGATTGCTAGTTTTTGAAAGCAGCCTAGTAAATGTTTTTGTTTTCCAATAAGCAAAATAAATACTGGAACAGACCCATGGTTCCCTCCTTCCATTGCTCCAAACCACCCCAGTTTTCAAAGTTGAACAAAGGATGCCTGTTGTCCAATTTTAAGCTCAGTAACTTGTTCCTGAATGTGCTGTGAGCCAGAGGTGGGTAGGGCAGTGGAGGAAGGCCAGGAGAGCCTGGTGTACACTGGAGATTGCAATGAACGGACAACAAGAAGCAGAACCCGCTCCTGACAAACGAGATTGGGAAAGTGCCTGGAGATGAAGCTTATCATGCCACAACTTGAACCTCCCCAAGCAATTCACACACCCATGTCTCTACATGAAAGCAATGAGATGGGACGGAAGCTCAAGCCCCATGCAATTACAGGCAAGAGTAAACATCTTATTCAAGGATGAGCAATCATCCCTCAAGAGAAAACCCTGGGGCTCCCAGTCCTCCCAGGAAGGTCACAAATGGGTACAGGAAACAAGAGGAGACTTACACAAAGGGAAGGAGCTAAACCTCACTGCCCATGAGTGAGGAACTGAACAGACAGGTCCATGTGCTCCAGCACTGGATACAGATTTCAGAACAAACACATGTGCAGCTGTGGTGTCACTGAACCTTTTTTTTCTGAAGATCCAAGGGCATTATTTAGTTTTCTTCCCAATACAGCAATTGCCATAAGATCTCCAGCTTGACAAAAACATCTAATTCAGTGTTCCTGACAAAAGTCTTTCTTGAGTGGCAGGAAAAGGGGGCATCATGAACTTAGCATCAAAGCAACTTCAGCACAGCCTCATGGAGGCAAGACATCCCCAAATTGCACCCAAACTCTGGTTAATCATCCTCTGTTAACACAACTAAATATGCATCAAACAACCTTCAATATGCCCAAATCTAGCTGTGGCCTGAGAGAATAATCTTCAAAGCTATTTTTTACCTTCAGTACCATCTGTTTACTATAGCCAAGTTTACAGCCTTTCTGGATACCATTTCCCATTCACTGAGGCCCAACAATGCGTGAGTTAGTTATAGTACCTGGCCCAAAAAATTAACACTCTAAAGATTTACTTACTAAAAGCTATTGAGAGCACTTCTGCAGAGGCTATGGGGGCTCCCAGGAGACAAGCACATGCAGTTCTCTGTAGTTACACCCACATGATTGGATGACTATCAGCAGGCTCAAAAGTCTTTTCTCCACGGAGGAAGAGGGAGTATTGTGAAGTTGGCAGCAAAGCTGTTCCTCACAGATGCAGGGAATCCTGAAAATATACCCAGACTCTGGTCAATCCTACATTAAAACATCTACATACCCATCACACAAGCTTCAACAGACACCTCAAGAGCTGAGACAGGTAACATATATCAGTACACAACATCTATGTACCAAGCACCTGAGGAAAAGTCCATTGAACTCCTTTAGGGGGCTTAGAACATGACAACAGACAGCTCATTTATTGTCATAAGTGCTTGTTTCTCAGGTGCCAGAGCTGGGCCACTAGATGCTAGCTAATTAATCTCCCTGAAAAAACTGAAACGATCCGGCTGCAGGGATGACAGCATCAAGGTGAACAGAGACAGCCCAGCTGACTCCTAGCTCACCTACTGATGCTGATCCTTCTCTGTGAACAGAGACCTCTTCCTCTGCTGGTTTCCTGGCCTCTCAAGGAGAAGGAAGAAAGAGTTTCCTGCTCTTCTATGGGTATAGGTGGGAAAAAGAGTGAGGGAAATAACCTCTTCCTGGGAATGCCCCAGCTAAACTTGATCTGCAACATTTGTGGAGGATGTTCAGACTGGTGGCCACTGAAGGGCCTTCAGAAATTCTACTGCACCCTTTATGTTGCTGGGCATACCCACACATCCAGAGGCTTTACATATTGACTATGTAAACAACATTTCAGAGCAGTGATGAGACAATCAAACCAATGGTTCATTAATAATATGGGATCCAGTGTAAGCTTTTCCCTCACTAATCAAAGCACAACCCATTATCAAAGCTAATTATTGAGAGTTATTATTTATTGGTTGGAGTTTTTTTTCCATTATGAAGGATGACAAAAATTTAGTGAGAGTACTAAGAAACTAATACATGTAAACTACAAAAATTCCCTGAAGGAACCACAAATCATACTCCACTAAAATCCGGTAAGATAAACAGAGTTATAGTTCAGGGTGCACACACTTCCTGAACCAGCAGCACCATGTGGGCAATCCATGCCAGGTGCCTGTACTAAGTCATCATGTATGGCTTGCAAAGGTCTTCCCCAAAAATGAGTCTTCCTACAGGGCTCATGTCACACTCTGACTGGGAAAGGAGAGGTGAAGAGCCTGCCACTCACTCCCTCCCATGCTGCCTCCTGTTTGGGTGAGCTTTTCACCAAAGGACAGAGTTAAACTCAGCTCAAGGTAGGCAGAAACAGGGAGAGTTTTATTTCAAACATACCTCAGTGGCTCAGTGCAGAGATGGGAGGGAGGGAAAAAAATGCCTTGCAGTTAATTATGAGTATGGTAACAGAGTAAGAAATAAAGCTGTGTGTATGACAGAGGTAATTGCTCTATGAGCTGCATTTCCCTTTTGGACAGGAGATAATGAGATTGCCTTTGCTCTGCTGGAAGACTTTTCTGCATAGCAAAGGATAACACTAGTAAAGGGCAAGCAAGTTGGAGCTGCAGAAACCCACTGTCCCCTTACTGGTAATGGCCAATAGGGCCAAGCTTTTCTAGCAATAGGGAGACAGAAAAAAATATTAACCAGCTCCTGGGAAATAAAAGTTTTGTTTTCTCCTTGGGCACTACCTGGCCACTCCTCAGGATCCCTGATCCACAAGCTGCCCCAGGTTTCCACAGATATCACTGGTGTGTCATGCTTGGCCCGGCCCTTGGGCCAGGGAGCGATGCAGGGTAGACAAGCATACTCTGCTGCACTTCTTGAAGGCTAGGCAGGCAGAAGTGAGCTGCTTGTGCTGGGAAGCCCCAGCAGACTCAAGGGAAAAACTTATTTATTTTGAGGGAGACAGAGCAGCAGAACAAGCTACCCAGAGAGGTTGTAGGGTCTGCTTCTACAGAGAGATTCAAAACCTACCTGGAAGCAATTCTGTGTAACCTTCTCTAGGTGACTCTGCCTCAGCAGGGGGCTTCGACTAGATGATCCTCAGAGATCCCTTCCAACCTGTCATTCTGTGATCCTCTGAAATGTCTTTGGAAAGAGCCATGCAAAAGTGGCCTGCAGTCCAGTGCAGATTTTCCTAAATCCCTTGGCTTTATTGAGTCAAGAACTGCTCCATACCTGTCCTGCCCAAGAAAAGGCTCATTCTCAGTACCCAAGCCCCCAGGAGCACTTACAGGTGCTGCAGCCCTGCAAGGCCTGCCAAGTATTCAGCTGCCCATGGAAAAGATTCAGTGTGGAAACACTAAAATAAATGCCCAGAACTGCATGAGCAAAACCATCAGGTACATGGTTACTGCAGCCAGAGAGGTGGGAGAAGCCTCCTTTTGCAGAGAGCCACAGACAGAAAGCATTGCTGCTGTGTTGCCTTGTATGACCAAGTTAGTCCTGGAGCTGACAGGGCAGTGGGATGGAGTTTCCTCTTGTTTATTTATATCTTGAGTCCATCCCAGTACCTATTCCCCAAGAGCTCCTTTGCTGATGAGGCAAAGTTTCAGCTAATGAGACTATTTTTATCACCAACTCCTAGGAGAAGCTGAACCTTTTAACAAAGCCTCCTCAACACTCTAATGAGCACATTATTGCTGCGAGAAAAGAAAGAAAGAAAAAAGCTGGGGGTGGTCCTCTATCTAGGTCAGCATCCATCTCTCTATGTCACCTATAGCCTTACTTTATGTGAAGCCTGTGGATAACAAATGGTGATAAGGAAAGTGGAGGGGAAGAGGCAATCCTGAGAAATTTATAGATGGGAGAGAAATCACATTAATATGAGATAATACAGAGCTTCAGAACTGCTATATAAAAAGCATTAGAAGAGCTCTGTAATTGGAGTTATTAGACACAACTACATCAGGTGTTTTTTTCCCTTTTTGGGTGCATGTCACTGTGATGGATGTCACTTTCAATAGTGATAATAACAGTAAAATATCTGTGTTAAAGCTGAGTAACATTAACTTCTATATTGGTGTCATTTACTGTGTTATGAGTTCCCATCACTCAGGAGCTAAAGACAAAATGTTCTTCCTTACAATGCCGATAAACATGCATACACTTTACAGGAAGAAGTGTTTCTTTAAGTATCTGTTACATGTTAAATAATTATTTTTTTAACTTTCCATTTCTCTTGTCAGGACAGACAAGGAGCAAGAAAAAGGGGAAAGCTATTCATATTGCTAACATACATCATGAGCTGGATTTGCCATTGCTCTGTATCTGATCGAGTCATTCACAGTGCTTTTCTAGTCACACATACAAGAGATTAGTTTGCTACATGGAAAGGAGCAGAAAAGACTGGGCAGTAGCTACTATTTTTTAAAAACCACACATGCATCAATATAATATTCAAGGTAACCTTAGCAATGTGCATTTGAGGTGATAGTTATAAATAGAAGAGGTCAAGCTTTAAATTGTTTCTATCTTTCTCTACTGCAGAAGCTTAAATGAACAAGAAACTTGATCATTCCCACAGTGGCATCAACAACACAAGGGCTAGGTCAGGCTTAGGCTCCACAAGGAGGAAGCTGGCTGATGGCAGAGCCTTTGGCTCCAGCAACATGAAAGCTACAGTGTGCTCTCACTCTGCCTCCCTAAACACCTTTGTGCCCTTGGGCAAGTTGCTCCTTTGACTAGTCTTTCCAAAAAGTGAGTGCCTCCAGCTAAGCACCATAACCGTACAGGGACAAGCACGAGAGACTGCAGCAAGAATCCTTCCTGCTTCAAGATAGACCAGTTCCAAGATGGTGTGGATCTCTTAAGCAAACCAAAATACCCATATCAGGGCAAAAGCACTGCTAGAGATTCTACTTCAAAACTATGTGGAAGACGACTTAATATTATTACGGTTTAAAAGTTCAGGTAGACATCTAGGGGCAGAGGGCTCAGCTATAGCAAGTTTGAATATCTAAAAATCACAAAAGAAGGAAATTTTCCTTCTTCCTACAAGTCAGATCATGAATGCAATAAAGTACAAGCATGTTGAGGTGGTCTCCTGCACAATCACTCCCAGTGTGTCTTAGCCAAGAGCCTGAGTCCATAACAGTGATGAGACCTGAAAGTTCCATCCAGCTGCTATTTTCCTGAGGGATATGTAGGACTCTGAACACGAAGATAATTCTGCTCACATTTTCAGTTTTGCTTGTGAAATCAATCAGTTCACTTGCCTTCAAACAGCAGACCTTCCCACAAGCTCTCACAGCATGAACACAAAATACCCAAACAGGGTAGTGTGTAGCACAAGGAACAGGCACTGAGAAATGCAATCAACTCCCTCAAGCTGCACTTTTAAATTGCAAATTACAGAATAGCTTCAATGTTAAGAAAGGATTAAACAACTCTGGTTTCTTTCCAAACCAAAACACTGCAGTGTGGCATTAGTGAATGTCATCCCACCCAAATGGAATTTGATACTTCATTCAAGCCCAAACATCTTTCTTCATGTGTTCAGCTGATTAATTGAGGATTTCAGCTGTTTATGCCTTACTATGTGCCGGTTTGGGGTTGGGTTTTCTTCCTCTTAATGGTAACTGTATTTAACTGAAGTGACTCTTGCCTACACACACAAAATAAAAGCTTTCACTGGTACCTCAGAAGTGAGAGGAGGGAAACAGGAGCATTCTCTCCTTCCCTCACCTCTGACCTAAACAAGCTCACACCTACTGAAACCATGAATTTTCTTTCCTTGTTCCTCACTTTGTGAGCCAGACTTCACTCTTCCTATCTCTGCACACACAGCACAGCTCTGTCTCTAAAAGGCAGCAGTTTCTTCCTGTTGGCTTCACTGGTGTTATCCAACACAGCTCTGCAGTACTGGGCCCAAGTACCAAAGATCTCTAAAGATACCTGCTGGTCCCCCTGCCTTCTACTATTTCTTTCACAATCACTAGTCTGCTGAGAAAATATTGACTTTGCATTTGAGAAAAGGTCATTTGAGAAAAGGTCATTGACTGGTGGTGTAAATCACTCTCCTCTAAGACAACAGGAATGGGAGTCAGATCCTAAAAGAGAAAATCAGCCTGGAGTCTTTCCTCCTCCCCTACTTCCTCCCACATCCCATTCAGATGGCATGAAAAGGCTCTTAGCAGCTCCAAGCCCAAAGAAAGAAGGACATATTTCATGTCCCTCATGAAATCTACCTCCATCAGTCCCTTGTTCAGCTCTCAGCAGGAAGCTGAGCTCGCCCTAAATAGAACCGAGGTGGGTAACAAAACAGGAAGATTCATTTCCTGCAGCACCACAGGGCTCCCAGGAGCTGCTCCCGGTACTCATGTGCTTTCCGAGGACAGTACTACAAGGTGGCACAAGCAAACACATGAACTGCAGCAGAAGCCAGCTGTACTAGACTGGTCTTGCCTTTGAAATACGCTGTGTTAGGTGTGCTCCTTAAACTCAGTTGCAGAAGTAGTGACACCAGAGCACATCAGCTGCATCTCAGTGCTGCAGCACAGCAGGGGATGCAGGATATGAAACAAGTTTTGCAGCATAACACTCAGTCAAAGCAATCAATGCACTTCTGTACAACACAGTGTTTCGTGTCGATTTCAAGTTTGCTTTTTACCAGCAACTAAGCGGTTCCTGTGTGGTTACATGTACACGAAGAACGAAAGGGCATAAACATTCTATAATCTCAATGAAAAGTATCTCCCATTCAAAGGTAAGGAACAATGAAGTCAATAAACTATGCAATTACAATCCCAGAGTACACATCTGTCTGTACAAAATAGCCCCTAGTATAGTGACACAGAAAACCTGTATCCTGCAAACACAACCGCCTGAGTAACATTAAGCCTAACTCAAAGGCCATTTAACAGAATGTGTGCCTGGCTGTTGATTTCAGTAGCTTTGCACCAAGCCATTTCAGCACATGAACAGTTTCACCATTTCTTTCCTTACATAGGGATATATTTGTCCCTTCAGAGCAATGACAGTTATTTAACATAAAGCAGTGGCTGGAAAAGACAAACATATCAGGGAGGAGGGTGACTGAAGGAATATATGCTTGGGGAAAGGAACAGAGGGAGAAAAGGGGAATTTTAACATGGATGAAGATCACTAATATATAGATCCCTATCTGGCTTTAAATGGTTTAGCTCCCATACTGTAGCAGCACAGCTTCAGTGTGGGCAGTTCTTCCTGCCTCAGATCCTAAACATGAGGTTTCACAAGATGGTTGGTTCAAACTAAGACCTCATTCCATTTCAGATCCCATCCTGCCCCCTGCTCCCCACAGCACAGCCTCACTCTTCCCCTGGGCCAGCTCCAACATCAGTCTGATCCCCAGGGGAACATCATCATCTCAAAATGACAACAGCAAATAAGCTATTAAGGAAAGAAACAGTTACAGTTTTTGTCTGCATGTGAGCAAAGCCAATTCACAGAGAGGTAGATGAGTAAACAAGTTGTTTGCTATTTGCAAGGTAAGTCAGAGTTCCGCAGAAAGCACCAAACACCATTCATTCACCTCCAGAGTTATCCATCCTCCCTGCTGCTCACTGAAGGTTTTGCAGACACACAGTCAAGGAAGGGATACTATAGATAACAACAACCACCTGCTTAGGGGGAAAAAAACAACAAAACAAAACAACTACAAAAAACCTAACCCTGATGCACTGACTTTAAACACAAAGAAAAAGCAGATTACTTTGACACCTTCATGGTCACCAAGCATGCTATTTCAGGCAGGTCACATTCCCTACTCTGCACTCAAGTCAGTCCCTCTCTCCTTCCAAGAGGTTCACATACACTAATAGTTATTCCTTTCTACAGAGCACTTAACAACAACTCAGAGACAGCATCACTGCCTTGCAAGGGTCCCATTGTGTTTTGCTTGCAGCAAGCTCAGCTTCACATGAGAAGGATGGAAAGGTGGGCTGGCCCATGGTGCAGTAATTTTACCCAGGGGTCTCCAAGATGAAAAGGTCAGGGAGGAAAGAGAAAGGACAGCTGGGGAAGTTGCCAGAATTAAGAGATTAAGGAAACAGAGCTGCCACTACTATCATTTGTTGCAATGTAGAGTCCGCATAGAGAGCTGCCTCTCTGCAACAAGAGCACATGGGATACAGGAGCCAAGTACTTGGCCCTTGCTTTGCTTCAGTTCCCTAATCCAGCATAAACACATTTGGAGATTTATGGGGTTTTGGAAGCTTCCAGCAAAGCTCAGGGCCTGCTTCTTGGGTTATTGTTTTCCCATCTGTTTCTCTTCACTTTATTCCATCACAGAGGCCCCATCGTGGGACACAAGAATGTGACCGGAACAATAGGCAGAACTTGCTGCCTCCAGGACTGCAGTGATGGCAGAGCTGCCACTGCAGGATGGGAGCCAGAGGCTTCTATATTTAGCCCTTTCTTGCTTATTCCAGATTACATTCACACCCCACACTCAAGAAGTCAGGAGGCTTTCACTACACCGCTGTCCCCGAGCACTGCACATCCAGCAGGGCCCCTGAACAGAAAAACATTCATTTCCTTTCTAATAAATGCCAACAGGAAGACTTCCTGCTCCCCCCTCCCCTTTCCAAATCCCTGTTTTGACAGACTTTTTCTTCATATAGGCAAACTAAACAAAACCATCTTCTCTTCTGCAAGGCTGGCAACCTTGGAGCAGCACCAGGACTCTGGAGCTTGGACAGCACAGCACAGCACTGCCTTTCAGAAGTGGATGAGATTGTTTCTCCCCATGTTTGAGTCTGAGCTCAACTCACCAACCTACAGAGACTTGCCCCAAGTCCACACTCTAACACCTGAGGGCAGGACAGGTGAAGGGGAACAAGGTCTGAGCACTCATCTGGCCTCCATCACTGCCAGAGCATGTGCATACGCCTCTCAAATGCTACGGCTAGGAAGCTGCTGAGCAAAAGCTCAGCTGTTACTGCAAAGGTCTCCTCATCACGTCCTAAGGCACCTCTCAACCACTTTGAAGACTGAGGGGTCGTTTGCCTTGCAGGAAGCCAAGCTGACCATGGCACAGACTGCAATGTCACTTGCACTTAACTTTTTTACATCATCAAGGTGAGGAGAACCTACAAAGCAAGAGGAAAACCCCTCATGTTTCCAGAAACACTTACCTAAGAGCTGTGTCACATCAAAATAATTCAAGGTTGGACAAGTTCTCTTTCTCCCACTTCCACAAGGGCTGTAGACTAGGACTGCTCTGCACTCTGTCTCTCCAGTTCAACCAAAGTTCTACCACAGGTTGCGGGAGTCCCAGTGAGTCTTGAGCACACAGGTGCCCTCCTGGGCACCCTGCTGCTATCTGTATTACTCCCACTGTGTACCAGCATGTTTCTACACCCTGCCTTTCCTCCTGCAGGCACTCGCACCACTGTCAGCTCCCCATTCCTTCTGAAAACCTTCCCAAGTGGTTATATCAAGGAGAGAAGGCTAATGCTGGATGGGATGTAAGAATGTTTTTTCCCCCCATTAAAATATGTCTTTCCCCAGAAAATTAGAGGTGCCTAGTAGTGCCCAAGCATGGATAGAGAAAGTAAATCTTCTAGTGGTATCACAAACCATACCACTAATTTGCTTTGTGGCCTCAAGCTTGAGGCAAGTTAAATTTTCCTCCCTGAGGTATTTGCTCCCAAGGGCTCCTCTGAGGTAGGGGTGTCTGATGAGCGTTTGGAGAGGCCTGGACAAAAGCAGCATAGTTATGAGGCTGAGCAGATTGTCTTCCTGCAGCCTGGAATCCGCTGAACACTTTTTCCTAGCCAGCACAGGCATGTCAGCTTCATTCATCTGTCACACAAATCCCTTCTCCTTTCCTTCTTTTGTGTTCTGCAGCCTAGTTTCCCTCAGCTCGTGCCGAGGAGGCAGTGCCCAGGCAGCTCTCGGAACAACTAGCACATGCCAGCAAGCTGTAAACGAGCCCTGTGTGTGCAGAGAGTCTGAAAGGAAGGGAACACTTTCCATCTGGCATTACTGCAGGTCTTGAGACAGCAGTTATTTATGCAAGGTAGAGGAGAGAAGGGGGCTGGAGTTTCCAGTGGATGAAGCTGGTAAAGAACCAACAGAAATACTCAGGGCCTTGCTTGGTCAGCAAAGTGCCGAATAAAAAAAATCATGCTCCTCCATCTTGCAGCCAAAACTTTCCCTTACATCTTTGCCTGACCTCCCAGATGGGCCTCCCTGGAATAGATAAAATGAAGGTTTAGCTTCCACAAAGGCTTGGAGTTACTATCACCTCAAAAACATGGTTGTGTTCAGGCTGAGGGCCACAACACTAACACTTAGCAAGAGAGGATGCTGCCATGGTGAGAAGTGATCCAGTCAAGGAGAGACAGGGAAAGATCTGAGACACACACAGGCAACAGTGAGTTTCCTGAAGGCCACAGGGTAGGACTGAAAAATGACCTGAAGCCTTGATAAATCCTACATCACAAGGATGCTCTTCCAGAATATCAAGTATCAAACCTACATCACCTTTCTCAGACCAGGGGCCATGCACAACCCATTAACCAGATGCAGACTGTTCCTGCATGGTTCCTCCCCTGTATGACTGAAATACCCGTACCAGAGTGCCAAAGCATAAGCTTTCATGACAGATGCTTGAGGGAGGACACTTGCACACCAGAGCTTTGAAGGTATGTTTTCTGAAAGTGTGCACAGCCCATTCCGTGAGGTTATGGGTACCCATAATGTGACAAGTAGCACCACATTGTGGAGCATTACTGAGGAACTGTTTCCCATCTTGCAATGACAGAGCTCTGGGGCAAACACCCACAGCACATCTCACAGTTATCCTCTTGCCCTCATGTGAGCAAATGGATTTGTTACAGCTAGAGCAAGAGTGGCAACTATGGTTAACTCCAGCAAATGCAGAGGGTCCTTAGACACCTTCCCTTTGACTTGCCAGCCTCAATACCGACATGTATTCAGGGAAAAGCCCACTGGGTGTTATGGGAAGCATTTCTAAGCCTAGGCTGGGCAAGGAAAAGGCAGACACAATGTCTCTCCTCAAACTGTCTCCAGACAGGAGCCTCCAGAAGGCTTCATGGCTCTAGGTATTATGTTCAGTTACAATTAAACCCATCCCAGTAAGAAAAAGAAAGATACAACAGTAGTCTCCTTACCACTCCTTGTACATGTACCAAAAAGTCTGATTTCCTCTGTCCTCCTCACAAAAAGAAAGGAAAACTTGTCCCTGACTCAGGCATTTCCAAGCCCGCTGTCCTGCCCTACCCTCTTCATGGAGGGATGCAAACCCTGCACCCCTGTCTTCTTTCAGCTAGTTAGGGATGCAGATGTCAGAGATCCTAACTTCTGGCAAGTCATGCTTCAGCATTAGCCAAATTCATCTGCAGGAGACAGGAACTAATGCCAATTCTAATGATATCCCCCAATATTATTACTTTACAATTGATTAACAAATGGCTGCATCAGCTACCTGTGACACACCCCTTTAAAAGACACAGACACCTCCAAAGAGTTGTTCCCCAGGTAAGAGGGCAACAGGACACCTTTCCACTCATCAATCCTATGGCAATACTTTTGTACTGGCACAGCATTTCCTCTATCTGCAGAGCCAAAAGTCTTTTGGAATGCCAAAGAGACCTCAAAAATCACAGTGTACTGGCAGAGACACACACCAGGGAGGACTTCCCAGGACACCAGATCAAAGCCCTGTGAACACAGATAGTATCATTTCATAACCAAACTTCTTCAAAAACCAATAAATCTCTCTCTACCAAGGAAACTGATCTCATTCTGCCACTACAGGAAGATAATCCATGTCTTAGCACCACCATCTAAACCTAGATTAATACCAGGTCCTTGCTCGTGTTATATCACCCTCACCTTTTAATTCTCAGAGCTCTTCCTCTCTTCTCATCTGATCTTCCTCTCATTCCTGTAAAAGAAAAAGGAGCAAAAAGAGGTTGTTCTCCTAGAAGTCAGACCTAGTCTATCTCTCTGCATACACAGAACATATACATCATTTTAGGGACCCACAGAATAATCATCATCCTTTCTGGACACCAGTAGGAGAGTCTGGGTCCTCAGCCCTGCTGTTCCATCTCCATCAGCCACCAGACCTCAAGGAAATATGCACAACTATATATTCTTTCCCACAAAGCCACACAGCAGACTCCCTTGGTCAGAGGCCAAGCAGTTAAATAAAAAAAGTATATCTAGAGTGAGAACTCTTCAGAGACATTTCACCATCTGGAAAGAGAAGGGGGTCTGACTCTGAGAATGCTTGGAGAGTCTGACCTACCGCCGTTAAACACATGTCTCATCCAGTGTTAATTCCTAGGGAAGAGCATCACATAATTCCCACAGCCTTATACAGCAGGACCTGCAGTGAGCAAATGGGCCTGATTCTGCTCCACTCTCTAGACAAGAGTATAAAGTCAGAGCCCAAGATGGGATGGCAGCTGGCCATTCAGCATTTGCTTTTTAGTGAGGCCAGACTCACAGTATTGTTGGTAACAAACAAAAGCCATTGCTCCTAGCATGGGCTTCTTCGTTTCCTTTTATTATATCCCCACCCATGTCATGTAAATAAAGCTGCAGTTAGCTTCCCTCAAAGCACTGGGGCAATGTGGGTTGTAGTGAGCTTCAGGAGGGAGCACAGCCCCAGCCAAGGCAAGAGGCACTACCTCCTTCCACCATTCCCTGAAGGGACCGAGCACTCCCAACAAATGGGAACAAGCGCTTAGAGCAAAAAAAGATCACAGAACCCTGCTCTCAAAAAGCCTTTGATATGAGAGCTGGACTAGGACAGCAGTGGTCAGAAGAAATTAAGTAGGACTTGGCTCCATTCACTGATCTGCCCCAGGAGGCTGTGGCCTGGTAAAAAGTAGCATTTTAGATGGCCATATAAAATCTCTGTATTTCATAGTCACATGAGGTCCATCTCCTGGGCTTCCAAGAGCTCAGCTAGGCAGAGCCACCACCCACATGGATGTAATTGCAAACAAATGACCTTGGAGAGATACAGCCCAGGAGAAATTAACACATCCATCAGGAGTTCTCATCCTATTCCCTTTCTTCCAAGGGACACAGGCAACATGAAGGAGCATAGAAAGTCTTTTTTGGCAGAACTCAACTTGTATCAGGACTCTGATTCCTAATCTTCTAGTCAAGGCTGGCCCAAGCAAATCTTGGTACATCCACCCCTCTCTTGTGGTAGCAAACAAGGAAGAGAAACACCTCTCTACAGTTGAGAGAGGAGAGCAAAACCCACTGCCTTAAAAGTGTAGAGCACATCATCAGTCAGTAGTCCCAATCCCTTAAGAGAAGGGCCCCAGAGGCAGCTCAGTCTTAAGAGGCATGAACCCAGTTGAAGGTCCCAGGGCTAGAGGAAAAGGAAGGACAACAGGGCACATCCCTGGAGGACAGCATACAGCTAGACACAGACAGCCAATGGATCAAGCGTTATTCAGCACAAACAAGAAAAGCTCTTTCCAGACTCTGCCTCACAGCTGCTCATCTGTATTCCAACCCTTTGACCTTGAAAACTCTCCTAGCCGAGAGAGATGGGACCCACCATTTCATCTGCTCCCCTCCATCAGCATCCTGTTCCAACATCCTTAGCCCACCCACTCCTGCAACAGAAAAACCCCCTCTCTTCTGGACACTGAGTTTCCTGGATGTCATCTGACCAGGATGGGGAAGGAGAAGAGTAAAGTCTTCCTCCCAAACATGGAGATGGAACTGGTTGAGGCAGTTGAAATCAATTGGGCTGCAGTATCTGAGATGGTATTTTGATTCCGGTTCTACAGCAGGAGACAGCACAAGGCCAGGCGAGGGCAGATTACATGATCCCTCAAAGCCTTCTTTCAGTACAGCACAACACGTCCTCTGTGTTATTAAAGGGCTTTTTCAGACTGAATGAAATAACACTCTACAGCTCTTGATTCCTACCTCACAGCAGCAACAGCATCTCTCCTGCCCATCTTTCTCCAGGGAGGAGATTAAACATCAGAGATGAATCAAAATGCAGTCAATTAGGCAAGGCAATCTGCCAAAGTAGCAAAAAGGAAGGGAGGAGGGAGAGAAGGTACCTCAAGTACTGAAGTGACCTGCTTAAATGCTGCCACTGAATGCTGAGATGCTGGATCTCTCCAAGGCTCCAAGAGACAGAGGAAGAGAACATGGAAGCAGGAACCTTCCTCCTACCCTGGAAGATGGAGGCGAACATAGGTAATTTCTTCAGCATTAACTGCTCTCAAGGTAAGGGGCAGACCCAGATGGAAGAGCTGAAGACATAGTACTAGGCCAGTCCAGTCTGGTTCTGGAAAATCAGATCTCGCAATGATTTAGAAAGGGGAATGAGATTCAAACGTGCACTAATTCAGGAACTGAGGAAAATGCACCAATCTCAGTCTGATAGATTACACAGCTCCAAGGGGCTTTGGGAAGTCCCAGCCCACTAGACCCTCTCAGAACAGAGGTTCAAAGATCAAACCTCTAAACACCCCTGGGCCTTGATTGGTGTCTCCACACAGGGTGTTTCTACTTTCCAACAGCAGTAACATAGAGGGAGCCAGATCATTTGACCACAAAAAACACGAGCTGCTGGAATTGGAAGCAAGAGAGGCTGTTTTAGAGCCTCTCTGTGTTTTAGCCACATAGGCCAAAGACAGCTATCATCAGGGAATTATTCCTGCCCTGCATCTGAGCTCTGCTGTGCTACAGTGCTTTGCACTGACGCATAGGGAAGCCCTTGCTCTTCTAACAGTATTTGCCTGCACTGGGCATCTGGTTACGTTGCAAACCACAATATCCATGCTGCAGAGAGAAACTGTCAACACTCAAAGAGTAGGCTTATTTCAGAAAACATTGCAATAACTTGTTAAGGGTGCCTAAACATATTTGAAATCCTGTGCCACCAGGGTGCAAGGCTGGAGAGCACAGGACAAAGTTCTCAGAAAGAATTTGTTCAGAGTATCACCTAGATCTTCATGTCAAGAAGCAGCAACAGGTAAACCACAGCAAGAGGGGAAATGAGAAGGCAAAGCAGAGAGCACCAGAAACTATGATGGAAGGATAGCAAAACCACATCAAGAACTGAAGGACCAAGCTGCAGGTCTGAAAGGCGTAAATGCACTCACACACAGGCACAGCTTTTGGACTGTTTATCAAGCTCAGGAAGGAAGAGGGATCAGTCTGCCAGAAAGATCAGAGATGCTGGGGCTGTCATATGACACTCCCTTTAAGAAACAAAACCCACAGAGTGTGCACACACAGAAAGGAAGCTACAAGGAAAGCCTTGAAAACAGCAGAGGAAACCCTAATCCCACCCCAGAGGTGCTACCTTTAACTAAACCTCATCCCAGAAGCTAATGAAAAGCATAAACTTGCATTAATTCAACAAGGTGGGGACAATTTTCTGTACTCCCATGGCCCCTTCTGCCCTTACAACATAGCAACTGGAGCAATCCCTTCTTAGCCCAGCTATTTGAAGGACAGGGAACCAGGCCCAGTCTCAAGCCTCTCCTAAAGCTGCCTTTGGAAAAAACACTTGCTATGCAAGTGCACAGACATGCCAAATATCCCTTCCTCATTCCCAGGAGCTTTGACTCCAGCTGGTATAAAAATCAGTAAAGTCAATAAAGCTACTGGCTGTGGATCCAGCTAGAAGTGGAGGAAAGTTTGGTCGGCATAATGATCATATCCCGGCCTAGGCAAGAGAGTTTGTCTCCTACCCTGTGAGTAAAGCCCTACACAAACTCCTCATACAAGCTTATTTTGTTTACAACCATTGCAGGAAAAGGGAAGAAAATCCTCAGCGGGTCGTTAAGAGGACACCAAGGCATGGCTGAGACTCCCATGCCTACAAATGCAGGGACAGGCATGTAGGAGGGGCCAGAGCAGGAAACACATCACAAGAGCCATACAGCATCAGATGCTCTCCTGCTCTGGTTTTTAACCACTCGCACATGAAGCCCAGATGGTTTCCAGAGTGAAGGAGAAGTGTGTGTTGCTTACACAAGCAATGCCATATTTCAGTAAATATCATATGCCATCCAGACATTCTGGACTGGATCCAATTTCCGTTAGGCTTTGCTCAACTGGGGACCTGGCTCCTCCAGCAGACAGCAAACTCCAATCGTGCTAATGCATGTCTAAAGCAGATCTGTGTGTCAGGCAGGCACATTTTTACCAGATGATCCTTGTTACACCTGGCATGAAGAGAGGATTTCCAATGTTCAGTCAACCAACCTCTGCTTCCAGGCTCAGCTCAGACAGAAGTGAGTTAACTCTTTCTCACCAGCACTGTGTAGGCTGAAGCAACCTGGTTCTTCCACTCACCTCTCTGGGGATCCTCAAAGTCTCCTCACGTTCCTTTCACATGCTCCATCTCAGAGCATCATGTGTGTACCTGCAGTGCTGGGAACCACCTAGTCTATTTGTTCGATAACTGTCACAAAAGACACAATGAAATAGATAATCCCCCAAGATGAGGTCTTTGTAAAGTCTCTGTAACACCAGATGGAAAAGCATATAATGAGTTCTTTGCTTAGGACTTTTTCAAAGGATATTCATTAAACTTGTCTCTAAACTAACAAGGAAAAGCTGAGGTAGGAGACATTTCAGCAACCACCTCTTTAACACAGTAAGCTTAAAGAAATGAGGTAATTCTCTGACATAGATAGTCCCAGGGACAGCTTTGTCCATGATACGAAAATCTAAACACAGTTTTAAAAGTCTCCACGGTTCTGATTATCTCTTGCTGCACTAGGATGTTGGAGGTCTCTGCACAACCTCTGTCTAGTAACCTATCTGGCTTTAGGATCTTACACTAGCCAAGGATAACAAGGCCTCACCTGAGGAATACTTGCAGGCATGCTCTTTAGGCCAACTCACCTTTTCAGGACACAGTACATGCATTCCTCAACCTGCCAAGTAGCAAACATGAGCATGAAAGAGCAGCAGTAGCAGGAATCAACAAAACAAAGCAGGAATCATTCCCCTAAAGAACCAAGCTGTGTTTTCTCTGACCAGAATTTTAATACTTACTTCTCTTTGAGAAAGCACAGCACATCTTCCAGGCAGCTTTACTCACACCCTCCCTTTAAAAAAAAAAAAACAAGGAGAAGTCTCACAGGCTTGGCAGAGGGAGGCTAGATCTTTGACTTGCTGGCAAAGATGACAAAAGCAAAGCTCCCCTCCTACAGCCCTTATGCAGGACACACACTAGAATGGACAACTTTATTGAAGCCAAACCAGAGACCTGGCAGCTTTACTGGCACTTATTCTGGACACCAAAGCCAAAGAATGCACACACACATGAACCAGGATGGCATGGGTTTAACACAAAAAAAAAAAACAGTGAGCAAGTTTTGTTCCAGTTGAGTTGGGTTTACCAGCACTAACACACTGGTTACAGCACAAGAGCTGGAGTGCCTGTGCAGCTACTTCCTTCTCACACACTTCTGACAGACGAAAGCAGGAGGTGGACACTGATAAAGCCACACTGTGAGGCACTGCTGAGGCTGTTCTTGCCTTCTTAAGGAACACTAATGTCAAGACTGTGGGGCCTCTCTAGCTCATTTCTTTGCTCTCTCTGACTTTCTAGCTCATGACTGAAAGCCTTTCCTGTTCGCAGCGCTCCCAGATCCTGGGTACTAGATAACTCTCACCTTCTCCCTGGCATTGTACACACGGACCCAAATGAAAGGAGACATCTCATTCAGAATAAAGCCTCAAATAAACTTTTCTCTCTGGGAGCAGAGACCAGACACCTAATATTTAAAGTATCTCTCAGATCAGAGCTCCAGGCAGGTAGGCTCAAGCCCACGAGAACAGACATCTGTGACCCCACTTTCAGCTGTAACATTGCTAAGAATAAATAACCTACAAGAAGGAGTAACAAATAATAAAAAAAAACACCCTCCTAAATCAGATCAGCTGGTGACATATTCCTCAAAAACTCTGACAAGTTGTAACTGAGTTTTACAGCACACAAATCAGCACGCCGCAGGGCACCTCTCCAGTTACTTCCATGGCTTCCTCACCACCCTGGAGGCCAGTGCTGGCCTTGTTAAGACACTTTGCTCAGTCCTTTTGCAAGCTCTGTGTGTCTGTGGATGTCTCCCACATCTACTCCTTCTGTGAGACTCATGCTGTAAATCTTTGTATTGCTACAGCAATTTCCCAGTCTAATCACATGCCTTGTTGCATTACCACAGCAGTGATAGCTGGTTGAACCACACACCACTTCCTTGCAATTGTTTCTATTACTCACAATTGACTTATTTATTAAATTTCAGCTTGCCAAGCCTTGCCAGAAGATGAGCAAGATCTCTGTCACCCCTCCTTGCTGTTGATCAGAGTGGAAAAGGGCAGGTGAGTAGGCTGCGAGTTTGAGCAATGAAACAGTCCCAGTGACTTTGTAAGAATGTGCTTTCTCCAACAGTCAAGATCCCTCACATCTGAACACCAGGGTTTGAGTCCTGGGAAGTAAACTCTTGAATTGCAACAGAAATCAAAAGGGAAAGCAGATGCAAACAAAACCTAAAATTTAGAGCAGACAAGTATTTCCACAGCCTTGCTTTTAGCATGGCAGCAGCTGCAGTCCCCACACAAGAATCTATCTCTGCACCCACCCTCATTTGCAGATCTACCTAAGAATCCATAACAGAACAGTGAAGTGCCTCTAGATGTAAGTGACTCTGCTTGTAGGGGATTTCCTAGGCTTGGAACAAGCAGCCTGATAGCTCCTGGCTGCTTCGCAGGCCCAACCCACCATCTTGTTCTTCACAAACACTCCTCTGACAAAAGACTTTGACTCCTTGCTTTCAAAAGGGAACAAACAGAATGCAAGTTCAGACAAGGCTCATGGCTGCTTGCCCAGCCAGGCCTCAGCTAGTCCTTCATAGTAAATATTTGTTCTTAATTACAGTGCCGTTTGCCCCAGGAGCTTGCCTGCAATCTGTAGGAGGGAGGGGGATTATGTTGTTGATAGGTAAATAATAGTTCTTTCATCCAGAGAACCCGAAGATGAAAGCCTCCTGAATACTTTCCTCATAGGTTAGGGTAAGGATTTTAAATCTTTGTCCCACTCAGAAGCATGCCAAAAAACTCCCACAGTAGATTCAGAGAGAGGGAAATTGGAGCTCACTGCGACAGCTCCCCCTCCAGCCTTGCTGCAAGCAGGAGTCAAACGGGACAGACTCAGCTCTAGCAACTGGTAAGTGGGTGTTAAGAGGCAGGATCTGGTCTGCCATTGTAGACCAGACATGGAGCAAAGACAGTCTGCTGCTGTTGGGTGGCACTACATGCTGCTCTGCCATGTCTGGCTGTCACACCGAGAAACTGGAGCCAGCTGTTCGACATTAGATGGAGCCCTCCTGATCCACAGGTCCTGCTTCTGCCCAGCAGACAGCCATGCTTCTTCATAGGCAGCTCCTGTATGGAGAGCTCCAAAGGGCCTGGAGCATCTTCTAGGGAAGGGCAAGGCACTGCCCAAGCAGGGCAGTCATTTGAAGCAATCCCATAGACAACATGTGGGAAGCAGCTAGTTCTCACTCTCCCCAAAAGCTAACAAGCATGAGTTTTGATCTTCCTGCACTCAGCTTCCAAAATATCAAAATTTACAAATATTTAGCAGTGAAACTAAGTGAAATGTGAGATAATCAACCTCTGCTCTCTCTGAGGAGGTGAGAAGTGACTTACTCCCACCCACCATGAGAAAATCCATCTGACCCTCAGGGAGGCACTGAAGGAATGCAAGCATTCCCCTTCTCCCCAAATCACCTAGCTAATGTCCCTGCCAAGGTATCTGGTATCTCAGAGTTGGAGGTCAGAGCCAAGCTAGCTCTAGCCCTAGAACACACTACCCATTCCTTCCATAAAAAAAAAAAGAAAAAAAAAATGGAAAAAACCCACCATAGGCAATCAAAACTGGTATCTATCTATGCTACAGCTCCTGCATTCCTAATCCATTCCAAGTTACCAAGCTCAGCACAGAAAGCAGAGGATAAATGCCTGTACACACTAAAAAGGAGAGGAGCCTTTGAAAAGCAGCCCCTTGAACTTCCAGGGGAGAGCCAGACACTCAGAAGTCTGACACTGTATGTTTAAAAATCCAAGATAAACTATACTCCTTTTCTCCCATCTTCACCCCTTCATTCACGGGAGGTTTTTTGCATGTTCCAGCTAAGCAGGAGCAGCCACAGAGATGATACTGCACTTTTAATGCCCAGCAAAGCAACACAAACCTCCAGCAACACCTCTGCTGCCCTCCCTCTCCTTGTCGTATTGTTTACAAGCAGATTTGCTGGGTTTGATTTTGTTCTTCTTTCCAAACATCATCTGAGCTTTATTTTTTCCCTTTAAACTTTTCATTAAATATATATATATAAAGTGCCATTCCCTATCCCAGTTTTGCAGTGATCTAGCCTGAAATCTGTTGCCAACATCCAATAAATATTTGTACAGTTCCTTTGTAACTTCATTCATCTCTCTCTACTGCAATACTTGAATCATTTAGCATTCTTCCCTCTTACCCAAGGTCTTCAAAATTCCTAGACAGATTTAATGAAGCCTCTGAAAACCCCTAGTTCATCATCTATTAAGACCCTCACAGTCAGCTGGAGTTTTTAAGCTTGACTCATATATGAAATCAGTTGTGGTGTAAGCGGTAGGAAAGAAAAAGATTTGTTCCATGCATCCTTCCCTCTACAGGAATACCCTCATAGTTAGGGGACAGCCAGTCCCAGGCCTCACATCTGTGCTTTTACACAAGCTCTAACTTTGTGAGCAATTAAGAGAAATGATTCCTTGCACTGTGCTTGGTAAAGGAGCTACAGGACCAGAAATGTAGCTGGTAGCAACATACCAGAGGAAAGACTTGACATGTCCTACCCGCCTGAATCTCTTTATTACATCCTTTGCATGTTTACTTTGCTTCCCACCACCAAATTCACCAGACAGGCTTCCTTGCTATTATGGTAGTTATAAGGTACATGGCTAGAGGCATATTTATAGTGTGCCTAAACAAGGAGTTAATCTTATAAATCTATGTAAGAAACCTAGAACGTTTAGAACAAGAAGTCAACAAGGACGGAAGCTTTGAAAGGTCACTTTCAAACAATCCTTGTTTGTCCCTGACTGAGGCTGAACCTTTAACACAACAGTCTGCCAGCAAGCCCTGAACTAGCCAGACCCTCCACATGTAAAAGAAAAAGTCACCTTAAAACCAAAAGCACCGTTAGGTCCCTGTTGTTTGCAGAGTCCCACTCCTGAGCAGTCCTGAGCCTTTCAAACCCAGATCACCAGCTTACAACCTTGTAAAAGCTGGAAGAACTTCAATTTAGGGTTAGTACATCTTTTTCCTTTCAAAAGGAGAGTGGGAGGTAGCCAGGGAGCACAAGTAAGTTTACATACAGAGGGCTGAAACAGAAAGAAAAGGTGTTCCAACAAAACACATTACTTTCAGATTAATGTTTTTCTCCTTTCCTGATGCAAGGCAAACTACTTTAAAACACTAACAAGGAGCAAGTGTGTTTCTCTTAACTCTGTTATCTGACATAAATGCAGACTACTACTGGGGAAGCAGAGAGTAAACCTGAACAGATTTCTCACCAAAACTTGTAAGCCTGAAAAGACCTATCAGGTAACAGCAGCTACCAGTGACTTCTTGAGTGAACTCACCTTCAGACCAAAGCAAAAAAAACTCAGGCTCTTGAACCTTACAAGTCCCTTGAAATAATGAGAGGAAGGATGCACATATATTTAAGTTAATTCATTCAAAGTTTAGACACACACCCCCCCTTACCTTTAGCAATACAGAGCATAAATATTCACCAGGGAATGGAGCAGGGCAGGGGAGACCAGAAGAAACACTACACATCTTGTGAGTCACAGCAAGCCATAACAGAGGATTCATTAACTGGATTCAGGTGTTCCTATTAGCTTTGCAATTGCTGCACATTAGGCTGCAGAGTAATTAGGGCTGCAATTCAGAAGGATTTACCAGAACATTTTTTAATAAAACACAGTTGTTAATCAGCCTGACTAAAGTCTTCAGAGCTATTAGGTTTCTGCACAGAAGTCATAATTACTTCATCTGCTGGGGAAGAAGGCATCAAAGAAACTGCCTAGGATCATCTGCAGGTTTAGAGGACCAAAGGAAAGCCAGGGAATTCAATGGCACATCTCTTTTTGATATCACCACAAGCTTTTGATCAGGTTTCCAAGTGGCGAATGCAAGAATATTAAGCCTACACAGGAAGGATTTGCCATCGGAAGTATGCCAAGGCAACACCCAGATGTATTAGTTGACTCAGTTACTGTATAAGTCCTAATTGCTGCCTAAAAGTTTAGTGGTCCACTAGAATTACATGATCTCTATCTGCTGAGGATGTTTGGCCACCCTGCAGCATCTCATAGAAGCAGGGCCCATATTTCCTCTTCCGGAGGCAGAGCATTTTGCAGATAGACTCAGCCATTCCAGAGCAGAGGAGTGTGATCAGCTCCTGGGTTTCTCAGTGTATGGCTAGCTGTGGGAACAGGAGGATACAACTCAGCTCCAGTCCCTGACCTCAATTCCACCAGGTTAAGGCAAGCTTAGTTCAGGTGACAGAGAACTAGGCTTAACAAGTCTGGCCACAGGACTGAGAAAGAGTGAAGCACCTGGGCATCTACTATCCTGCCCTGCTCTGCTTCCACAGACACTGAACACAGCCCTGTAGGAGAGAGCAGGAAGACAGGGACACCAACAGAGCAGAGACAAGAAGTTATTTTCCTCTCCACCTTCTCAAACTAGACTTCCTAAGTGTAGGACAAGGGCTCTGCAAGTTCAGGCTGTCCCTCCTCTGTCATCAGCACTGTCTATTCCCCTTCCTAGCCCCATTTGCTAAGAGGTTTACTACCAGTACACAGAACATGCTTTCCCAGTTTCATTCCCACCATACCAGCTGGCATCTGCAGCAAGCATGCTCCTGCCAGGAGGGAACCAGCAGGCTACACTGCCCAATTCTTAGAGCACGAGACCACATTTTAATACTTCCTTTGCATCTGAGTATGCCATGAGAAACCCCGCCAGACCCTCCAAACCCAACACCCTCACCCCTACTAAGCAACACAGACAGTTTATCAACAGTCTAAAGGGAAGCTCAGAAAGGAGAACATGACAGAAGAGCATGTGGAAATACACAAATACACAGAGGCTGTGAGCATGCAGCAGTAACATTAGGGCAATAACAAGTAGCCAACTTTCACCATAAACTCTGGAAGGAAGGAGGTCTGCTTGTAAACCAGACACCTTCAGAAGAGGTACTTTGACTTCTACACACTGGAGAGCCAAGACTGAAGCATTCTGCTTTGCGCCCGAAGTTTCTAAACAACTGATCTGATGTGCTCCCGAATGGCCTGTCCTGTTGCCTGGTCTGAGCTTGCTCTGGTGGGGTGAGCACAGTGAACCTCCCACAGGGTCTCCCTCAGAAATGTCCTGCTCAGATGCACCGCACAGAAAACATAAAGGAGTTTCTAACCAGTGCAGGGATGTGCTTCTGAAGAAAAATATTTGTTTTAATAAGCAAGCTAAATGAATGTGGTAAGTATCTTACTATTTCAAGAGCAGGGAGTACGGGAGATTTTTCCAGCTTCTTCCCCTCCTCGAGCACTTCTAACACTTCAGCACATATGCCCAAGAGGGAAGCCTGTACAGCGTCTACACCTCATGTAGGTTTTACATCATTAGCTTTGTACAAAACTTAGCATAGGACTAATGATGTAATGCAAATAATTAAACATAAAATCATGGTTGGCAGTTGACAGAAAAAGGGAGTTGGTTGGAACAGCTCATAGTGACAGTTTGTTCTTTCTTTGTCCTAATTCAAGTGGCAGAGGTGAAAACTGCTGTCCCACCTGGTAGAATCACAGTGCAGCAGAGAGGAGGATCCCTCCAAATTTCCAGACCAAATAAACTGCTTGTTAACTGTCTGACCAGCTGCAGAGGGGATCACTGCCAGGCTCTGACCTGCTGGCATTCTGCCAAAAGGGTTAAAAAAAAAAAGAAAATATAGAATAAAAATACTCCAAAGACTTCTGAAGTCTTCTGCAAATAAAACAACAACAATAATTATATATCTGATCTTCATAAGCCATCAATACTGTGCTTAACTAAACATTTTGCTCTTTTGCAGCTGGACACTAGAGTTAGGTGTGCAACTTGGAACTGAATGCTCATCAAATGGTTTAGCACCTTTGCCAGTTCACAGATCAGCCATGAACAGACTTCAGTTTTGATGACTTTACTCATGTTCAATTGCTTAGTATATGGTTTATGTGACTATATTTCAGCTAATAGATAATTCACAAATTATTCCTTTGGTTGCCCAAATCACATGGTAACTTTCAAACAAACAAAACAAATCACCTAAATTGCCTATTAAACGTTGACTCCAAGTGGAAATAGTGTTAAGGGACTTGGTTTTCTAGACACTCTTTATGGGCTATCTCACTACTGGTTTGGGAGGAACTTCCATACTCACCTTTTAAAATCTAGAACAGATTTCTTTTTATTTTAAATTTGAAAGGTACAAAGTTTCCAGATTACAAACTCAGAGTCTGTGGACAGAGCTGAGAACAAATTGTTAACATTCCCATGAAGCTCTTCAGAAGTGCTGTGTCCACAGCGGGGAAGCCCTGCTGCTCTATCTGGTTCCTCAGTTGTTCTCTCCCCCCCCCACCAAAGGCTTCACTGAGCTCTAGTGGACATAAATAAAAAAGTTAAACATTTCCTTTTCTGGTACATCACACCAATTGATACTTGACTCACAGACCTTCCACACCTAGAAGCTTTTGTGTCCTTAATGGAATACATCTCCAAAATGAGTCTCTTTTTTATGTTTTCCTGTTTACACTTCCATTGTGTTGCAGTCATAGTTTGCTTTTTTTCCATGCAAAGCAAGAAGCAGTTTCAATTAACATATTACAGATTCCTGTAAATACTGTCTACTTGGGGAGGCTAAAGGAAAGGTTTCTGGGGCATAGGAAAAATAAAAAAAAAAAAAACAACAAAAAACCAAAAAACCAACAACCCAAACAGAATAAGGGTTATAAAACTGAAAAAGAATCAGGCTAAGTAACTTCTTAAAAATCCTCTGTGCAGAGAACACCTGTCTTCCAGCAGACATAGCAGAAGCACTCACATTAAGCAGCAAAATGGAACTACCGAGACCCAACAGCAACTTAAGAGCTGGGAGGCTTGCTAAAAGCCATGGCCTTTATCAGAAAGGCACGCCAACAGCAGAACCACCCATTCCTCTCAGGCCATGTCTGCAGGAAATACGATAAAAACCTTCACCACAATATAAATAAGGTTTCAGGACTTGCCAGCTTGTTTCACACAACAGCCATGCCACAGGAGTGCTACCTGGGATCACAGCCCTGCTGACTGAGATACTGAAGAAAGTGAAGGGTAAAAGATACACCCACTCTAAGCTGGCTCTCGGTGCTTATTTTGGAGCCATGCACCTGAAGTCATGTTAAGAGCCATGAAGGAAGAAGACATACAGACTTGTATGGAAGAAGACAGGTTTGCTCTCCGTTCAGAACTTTGGTCTGCTCACCAAGAGTATCTGACTGCATCCAATCAAAACTGGCTCCTCGCTCTTTGGTGGTTTTTGTTGCTTAGTATTCTTATCTGTGGTCACTGGGAATGGAGTGCACAACAAAACTCCCTGCTTTCCCCACCCGGCTCTCCCAAATGTGACCGTTCACCCAAACCCCAAGACAGGGTGCTCACTCAGGAAAGTCCTTCACTTACAGGAAACTGGTTACTTCCACCAAAGCTGCCTTGGTAGCAAGTTTAATGAATGAAGAATGCCCTAAGGAGAAAGGATACAAGTGAGAGTTTGGCACAGAGCATCCACCCCACCCTGTACACTGAACACCAGTCCCTCCCAGTTCTGTGAAGGGCATTTACCAGGGCTGCCCTAGAACTGGACCTGGAAGTCAGCCTGCCCTGAAGCTCCGCCCAAAGATCTTCCTGTGTGCTCTGTACCTCCCGATCACCAAGCCTTCTCTTCTTGAGAACTTCCCACGTGGCAGGATGCTGCTGCTTGTATTTCCCAGAGGGAATCTTCCCAAGTGGGGATGGCTACAGATCAGGACTCCAGCAAATTGGTACTCTAGCATGACACCTTATGCTTAAAGCAGGCCTTGGGAGAAGGTTGGGCCATGTTCTGCTGTTCACACTTTGAGGTTCTGGTGGAAGTTGGTTTGTTAAAAGTTCAGGGTTTAATCTCTGCTCTTCCACTAACTTTCTGTTGGTGGGTCAGTCCAGGGTCTGCTCATAACCCTTTCCATCTGCCTCCTACCTGGCTGAGCACCCTATAGCTGGTATGTGCCTCCCACAGCCTGCAGCACGAGAACTTCCCTTCCTGCAGCAGATCAGATGCAAAAAGCACTCACAAAAGAAGAGCTCTTGAATCTGTCTTCTTTCTGAAGGGAATCTAAACTCTCACTCCAGTTCTTCCACCCTCCCAAACTCCAGTGCTTTGGAGTTTTGTGGGAATATGGATCCCTTCAGCCTCACAGCCCTTCATTGCAAGGCTATCTGTCATCTGTAAAGGGGAAGTATCACACAGCAGCACCTAGATAGCAAAGGATCAACATACAAATATCCATGTTACAGGACTCAGGGAGAAAACTAATGGATGAGGGCAGGCTTTGACCTGTGTGAAGGCATGGATCATCTGGCAAAGAGGAGAAGATAATGAAGGCAGTGAAATCCAGTGAGCTCAGTGAGCAGGCATAGAGTTTTAGCAGCAACCATGGGGGGGGCCACAGTCAATGTTTCAAGACCTGACTGGCAACCAGGTAGGAGTAAGGCTCCATTTATAAAATTACAAGGTTAATAGATGCTACAAGAACATTACCAGGTGTCATGACTTTCTGGAAGCGCATCCCCCGAAGACAGCAGAAGCAATTACAAGTGCTCTGTTCACTATCCAGCTGCATCAACCACCCACAGGCACTACTTAGCAACCCTTTATCAAAGTAAACTTGGCACAAAGGAGGATTTGGTGTGCCCACACCAGCGAATATTCCTTTGAGCCAGTCCTGCTCCCTGACAGAGTTCATCTTAAACAGAACCCAAATGCACCAGTCATTTTAAAATAAAAAGATACTGAAATAACAAAACCAAAACAAAACACCAACCATTTAAACCCAAACCAGCCATCAGAGCCA
The DNA here is from genome assembly GCA_013396975.1 of Bucco capensis. NCBI lineage: Eukaryota > Metazoa > Chordata > Aves > Piciformes > Bucconidae > Bucco > Bucco capensis. The sequence goes on from VWZO01017862.1 coordinate 862,267, forward strand.
AACTGTGCACTGTTTACAATGAAGCAGAACCCGTAGATCACATAACCAAAAAAGACACTTAGGGAAGGCCACATGGCATTACTCTTCTGATGACTTCTAGGCAAAAATCAACTACGCAGGAAGGGCCAGAAACTGTAGGTAGTGGGAAACTAAGATACAGATGGCTGAAAGGGCTTGTCCTAACTCATACAGAAAGCCTGGGACACAGAACTACTTTATCACAGGTCTTAGGCCAAGCCTGGTGAGATCTCCTGTCCAAGCTGGACTATCTAAATGGGATAAAATGCTTCTAGGAAGCAGCAGGGATTCTGTACATCACCATAGCTTCACCAACTTGGTCCAAGAAAAGCCCTATAAAGCTTTTGAAGAAGGAAGCTGTACCAGTGCAGAGCTGGGCCATGAATAAACTGCCAACTCCATCAAGCACCTCTGAGCAGGATGGATAGGAAAACGCCAAACAAGTCTAAACCCGCAAGGACATGGCAGCATTTTCCAGGAACTTGCAACACCACCTTCAGGGTGGGGATGAGCAACCAGTGTCCACACCTTGTTGTACTGTAGTCATTTGTATGGTTATGGGATCATACTTAGAATACCAGCTCCACATGAATATGTGGTTAGGGACCCCCATACAGCCTAGTAAAGGCAACTTGTTTCCTCACAAATGCACATTCTCTCATCCTGCTTGCAAATAACTCAGAGGCATCACAGGCTCTGTGCATGGTGCTATGATGTGCATAGGACTAGGACAGGTAGGAAGAAACTCTTCATTTTAACGGGTTTTCTAAAAACATTCATAAAAGCAACTGTCTGTAGAGAACTCTCCACCATGAACATCTTCAGCACACTCCACTTAACCCATGTGAGAGGTAAGCAAGAGGGACAGGTCAAGCTTCTGATTGAAACAGGCTCCAGCTACAGGTTTAGGCAGGGGAAAGAAACACCCCACCCCACCAACCCACTTATGCTAGGAGAAAAGATTTGTGGTTTTCTACATTTTCAGAAATACCATGCAACATTAAAATACCTGATGGGCATTTTTGCTGCTGGAAAAATCATGCAGCCGTTTTTTCCTCCTTATTCAGTGTTTTATCCAAATCAAAACTGAGAAATAAAGCACTCCATCCATGCATTGCATCTTGAATCAGTACATAAGTGAAAAAAAATGCTTTTAAAGACACTTTTCCCTGTTCTTTTCTCAGGCTACTCCTCCCGTGGTGACAGAAAGCAGAATCTGTCTCTTCCTCTCTGCTGAAGATGAGATCAAACAGCAACTTTACCACATCATAAGTTACAATTAAGACTACTCCTAGCAAAAGATGATCCTTCTCTAACCAAATGCTAAAACTCTTCTGGCATTTCTCTTCATATTGTCTGCATACAGTCCTGTATTTATAAGATTAGCCTCAAATTAGGACAGTTTCCTCACTCTTCCTTCACTCCTACTACAGCCTGGTTCCTGGGAATGTGATCCTATCTTCCACAGAGGTTACTCCCTGTTGATAGTAAATATCTGGTGTATGTGGGCAGGAAGTGCCAACAGAGAATAACGAGGATTAAGAGAGAGCCCTTGTTACAACTTATCACCTCAGCAGATCAGGATACTCAGTGGGATAGTTGATCAACAGAAACATTTGGAACTTGTCTCATGCTCCCACACAGTGTCTCGCCCCACTGTGGTGTGGGTTAAAGTAGTACACAGGGGCTTCGAGGGCAGGATGATCTGCCCTGGCCCATCCAGCTACTTCCACGTCACCCAGTTCCTCCTAACCAGAAGCACAGCTCTTAAGAAGTGATGTTAAGGAACAGGTCAAAGAAAGTGAATCCCTTTGGAGTTGGTTGATTGGCCAGATGTTCCTCAGAGGAGACAAAAGATGGGTTTGTTGACCCAGGCAATGATTTTCCATCACATAAGGAAACTGTCCATTTCAGAATGACTGGTGCTGGTGAAGAACAAGAAGTTTCTGTTGGTACAAAGCACTGCTCCCTCCTGCTTTGGCTGTCCTATATTCCATTGCAATGTCCTCCTGATAACAGATGTACAATAACCTCAAGAGTTTTCTCCTCCAGCCATGCACTTCAGAAGCTCTCTTCACTGAGGAGAAGAGACCACAGTATCTCCAACCTCCATAAAAGCTCCTCACACACAACGCAGACAATCACAGTGTGTCACACATGGCTTACTCCAGGACAGCATCTTCCTGGAAAATCAATAGAATCAGATCCACTAACTGTGGCTGGAGCAAGCTTCATGCTACCCTGTGTCCTGTCTTCAGTGGTCCTTGACAGCAGGACCTAGGGAAGAGTACAAGAAAAAGCCAACCCTATAGCTATGTTCCATTACAAACGCTTTCCCAGGCTCCAGCTATTTGCAGCTGCGGGACTTTCTCAACAAGAGGCTGTGTATTGGTATTTAAAAGCACTCAATGGATTTTCCTTGCATTAGTTACTTCAATCTCCCCCAAACCTACATAAATGTTTTTGTTCACCACAGAATCATATCATGCATTTATACCATTTGTTCTCAGCTCTTTTCATAGAAGTCAATTGTTTGGGGGGTTTTTGACCATACTCAGAATCAACCCTTGCTCCTACAGCCTAGTTCATTGCACTTCTGAGGTGTCTCTCTCAAGTGACATTATCCTCTTTTGAGCCCATTGGTCTGCATTTTAGGTTAAAATGGCCCCCTCTTTCCCCTGGACTGCTTTGCTTTTCTCAGCCTCATATGCTGCAGCCCCATCACCCCGCTTTGCAAGAACTTCCTACATCTATTCAGTGTGGCTTTCAGGTTTTGCTACTCTGAATAGTCAGCAGCAAACTTCATCATCTGCCACTTATTCCTCTTTATCCTTAAGAGACATTCAACAGCTCTGGCCTTTGACAGATCCTTTGTTACATTTGACAGATGTCAGTTCTCCATTGGGAAAGCTGGCCCTTCACCTCTCAGTCTGCATTTCCCATCTTTCACCTTATTTGTTACCCGTTAGAGACTCCCCTGAGATATCCTGAAACTCTGAGAGCACAATAGGACCTCTGACTGGCAGGAGTCCAGTCACCTATGGACTATCTTGATAAAGACCTATTTTCCCATCAGCTCTCTCAGCCCAACTCCTCAGCTTGCAGGCCTCAATAACCTCGCTGTGCCAGCAAGGAACAGAGAACTGCTGCACCCCAGGCACACTGTAGTTGTTAACAGTTAGTGTGCACTGACACAATGTCATAGCAGCAGCTAGGCACCAAGCAGCCTGAGATCCTCTGGTTGAGCATCCTTGACTCTGAACAACTCAAGCTATGCCAGGCCACTGCAAGAAATTCCTGGAGCTCACTTTCTTTTTCCTGGGTGGAGATTGAACATGTCCCCACAGAAACACTACCAGAACTTCCTTCTGCAACACCCTGGGTCTGGAGCAGCCACAAAGAGAACTGTCATTATTCAGCAACCCAGCTTGCTCCCAAACTCTGGAAAACATCCAGAAAGAAAAAGAAAAAGTGGCTCTTCCTCATAACCTTTTCCTGGACACTATTCCTCAACCCTAAGGAGATAAGGGCAGCCTTTTCCCCTTAGTGACAACCTTCCATCCTGCCACCCATCCCCAGACCACCACCCCCATATTGTCCCTGTGGATTTCAGTCTTCACCTCCCAGCCACACCATGATTTTGCAAAGTGTTCCTTTAGCCTCCTCCACCCTAGAGCTACCAGCACCCAGAGAACAAGCATCAGGAAAAACACCTTCCTCCTCTTTCACAAGGAACAGCCAATTGCTTCAGATAATGGTATTAAGTGAACAAGTTGGACACTGAGAAACAAGATTAGTTCCCACAAAGACTAGGTAGTAATGAGAGTGGTTAAAGACAGGTAATGAGTGGGTGGCATTTGTCAGCTTCATAATGTAGGTTATAATTTGTTTATTACTATTGCTACTGCTTTCGCTGCTGTTGGAATGCAATTAAGTAACAGCACCCATGAGTCCTGCAGAGTATCTGTCATCCCTGACCTACAAACATCCCTGGACCTGTGCTGCACAGGCAATAGCACTGGACATATGCTGTCATTGCATGGCTGCTAGGAAGCATCCCATGGATAAGGAAAACAGTGAAGAAATCCACAGACAAAAACCAAACATACATCAACAAGGAGCATCCCCACAGAAGTTTTGGAGATTCAAGGAAACTAACTATTATCCAGAGTCTCATTCATAGTTATTTCAGGACAGTGGCATCTGGGACTTATTCTGGACTGCCAGACCTTGATTTTAACACTGAGGCAGGGAAAGTGTTCTTGTGTGTAACTCACCACTAGTCCCATCTCCAAAGTCAAGTGCTTTATCTCTTGGTGGCCAACAAACACCAGCTGCAAGTGCCCACCATTTTCCAGAAGAACAACCACATATGATCCAGGAGTGCTTTTCACAAGATAGATGAGCCTTTCCTGAGAGGATCTGTCTTCTTCCTTCCCATCCAACAGGGGTCCAGCTAGCCCACTCTGGGGGATCAGGCTTCAGGCATCGGACTGAAACAGACACTCCAAGAGGGGCATGAACAGAGCACAAGATGGGCTTTCCAAACTACTGCTGGTTCAAGCCACAAATAGGAAAGGACAGTCCCATCATATTGACTGGAAACTGTATCTCAGTGGAAGCAATGATTCTGTATCAGGAATCACACTGGGCAATAGCAGCTTCAAGCATGACTGGATTCTCATTTTATTAAAAATACCGACATTTGTTAATCTTGCTTCATATACGCATACACACACTTCTCTCCACATTTACCAGATTTAAAACTAGACTGGGAATTTCTCTAAAACTGCCTGAGCAGTTGGCAACACAGTAAAGCAACAAGCTGGCTGCTCTGGGGTTATTTTTAGGTAGTTTTTTACTGTTCAGCCTCTTATTTGGCTTTTCATCAACACGGAACTCCTCAGCACTAGTGCTTTCTTGATGTTCTGCTGCAGGACTCCCTTGATGGAGGCAGACAGGGTCAATGGAGGACCTCTGCTTCACTGACTTTCAATACCAACCCTCCTGCCCCTCCCCAAACCACTGCAGTCCTTCCCTTTGCAAAGAAAGATAAACATACTGCAGGGACATAAATAAAAATCAGTGGTGAATTTTGACACTGAACTGCACTATCAGTGCATGTTTGGGCATAAGCTGGTGCCCACTGAAGTCAGCAGAAGTTTGGAAAGACAAAACACCTCCCACACAAAGGAGAGACAGAGGAAGCAGTCAGAGCTGTGAGGCAGATAAGCCGCGTGTCAGAACAGGCTTGGACTGTCCTAGCAGGAAGATGGTGTCCAATGAGAGGGAAAGCTATTTGGGGAATGAATGAATAGTGAAACTTCTTAAAAAAAAAAAAAAGAGGGGGTGTTCAAAAAAACAAAACCAACAAAAAGTACATACTACTTTTCCAAACATATCTCTCAGCTTTCTGCCAGCTGGATGCAAGGCCAAGACGTGCGGGAGCCTGCTTGAACCTCTAGCGCAGGATCATTAAAAGGCAACAGCCTGAACAGGGACAGAGGGAAGGTGATGGCTATAAGCTGAAGGAGGGGAAATTTAGACTGGAGATTAGAAGGAAGTTCTTTACCCAGAGGGTGGTTAGGCACTGGAACAGGTTGCCTAGAGAGGTTGTGGATGCCCCATCCCTGGCAGTGTTCAAGGCCAGGCTGGATGTGGCCCTGGGCAACCTGGTCTAGTGCGTAGCATCCCTGTCCATGGCAGGGGAATTGGAACTAGATGATCTTTAAGGTCCCTTCCAACTTGGGCCATTCTATGAATCTGTGAATCTATGATGAATGGCAGAGAGTACACTGACAGCAGAGCTGATCCTTTCACTGTTGAGGAGTGGACAGCTTCCTGTAGGCTTAGCACCCTGAATCCCCTCAAACTCACATCCAGCATCCTGTTTTGTGCAGTTCCAAGAAGATTCTACCTGGACCACTGCCTGCTCCAAGCATCAGGGAACCAGCCATCCAAGGAGAGGAAGAGGCAGATTTAGAGTAAGACCCAAACAAACTGCATCCACTGGCGCAGAGCTGTAAATCTTCCATCAGGTACTAAGCACTTCACTGCTAGGATTTCATGGTAAAATGACAGGTCCAATTCAGAGCTACATTGGCTAGAGGAAGGAGACTGCTTACCACAAATTCAAACTCACAACCTCTCTAACTGTACCCCTTCATGCCCATTCAGTTCAAAATCTCCCACACAGAAAAATGCTGTGCTTCGAGAGCACTGCATCCATAATCAAATCTCAGAGCTCAGCATCTCACAGGTGTAGGGCTTTCACTAATGCTATATCGGTGACCAGGGTCTCACCAATGCATCAGTCTGCTCCTTTTCACTTCTTCATTTTATCACAACAATTCACCTCTCAGAAGAAAACAAGGCAAAAACTACAAGCGAGCCCAGAGCAGTCCTTATAAGAGAAAGGAAAAGACAATACAGAACAGAAACAAATAGTAAACTTCATAAAAGCAAACCCCCAAATCATGAAGAATCTGCCCCGAGGCAGTGATAGGAGATGAGAAGAGCAGAGTGCCTGAATGCAGAGGTTTTCTAAATAGAGGAGCAAGAAATCCAGCAAATGGCTTTACATAAGCCAGATGTTTCTCCAGGGAAAGAATGCAGGGAAATACACAGATCTGTCTGGATTCCCCTTCTTCCACTCATATTTGGTTCCCTCACCTGATACTTTTAAGGCCCTACATGCTCCTGGACCACTTGCACCACTGACCAACACAGAAGTAACACACAGATCTCCCCACAGCACAGCCAGTCTCCATTACCAACATATCCCAGTGTCAGAGAAAGTCAGCCCTCCATTCTCCTACTACAGCTTTGCAGGAGCAGCTGCCATGTGAGAGTACTTCATATCCCAATCATCCAAAAGAACAGAAAACAGTACAGAAACCAGGGAAAGCAAACAGGGATAATGCAGAACAAGTGCAAGTTCAGCTATAAGCACAACCATAAGGGAGTAAAAAGGGTGAGAGAGTGCTGAAGGTCTCACCTTGCACCAGACAGGGGAGGGAGAGCATATTGCTCCAGGACTGAGGGGCCCACACAGCCCACAGAGGCTGTGCAGCCAGCCTGAGTGCCTGTGCCTGCCACATGATTAATTCCCAACCCATAATTAATCCCCAATCCTGGACTGAGCCATCAAAGTTGAACCACAGTTTCCGCTCTGACCCAGCTCCCAACCTTAAACCACGAACACAACACACTGAGTAGAGCAGCATGGAGGTGTCAGGGAGGAGCCCAGAGGCACCAGAAACTCACAATTCCATTGCAAGCAGCTCATCTCTGACTGCTGGCATCAGCCCCGTCATGGCTGCTGAGGAGGGTACAGCTGCTACCAGCTGCACAGGAGCCTTCCTCCTCTTACTGTTCATCCTCACATGACTCCTTCACAGGACCTAGCTGCATTTCTGTACCACCATGATAGCTACAAGTCTTTCAGACCTTCCCAGGTGGCCACTCAGGGTCCCCTCAAGTGCCACTCAAGGTGTCACAGCAGTCCTCAGGTGTTTCAGAGAGGAAAAAGGTGAGAGCAGAGACAAAGCCAGGCCAGGAAAAGGTACTTACCAAGGTAATTTGCCCCTTCCCAAGCCCTTCTGGCAGAGGAAGGGGAGCTGGTTCAACCTCCTCAGTGCAGCAGCAGAAGGGGTGTGCTGTAGAGAGAAGGACACAAAATGGCTGCCGCTGCCCACCTGAGGAAAGCGCCGCCCCCAGGCCCAGTGTTGTATTGCTCTCCGCTTCACCATTTCCCGCCAATTTAAGGTGGATACCACACAAGCAGCTATTCTAACTTGAGCATGGCCCCCAGGAAACAGCACATTTACTGCTTCATCATCATGTCACTAGCTGAACCACATATGGCAGCTCAGACCCCACACTGCCCATCCAGACACGGCAGCCCTCAGCACCTGCTTGCCCCCATGGGGAGCCTCCGTGGTGCAACAGGGTGACCAGCACACAGAATACCTCTTGCCCTCACAACATACTCTTGTGGTAGTCCCTACCCCAACCTCACACCTGGGCTGAGACATTGCTGCAGCCTGTCCTTTGGTCCCATGCTGCTGGGTGACACAATAAGAAGGTCAAAAGGCAGAGCCAGAAGAAAGGGGAACTCTGCAGCTTGAATAGAGGAACTCACAGGAGTTCCTCTCATCCCCAATTACATTTAGCCAGCCCAGCACTCTGACCTCAAGCATAATTAACAGAAAGACCTGAAGAAGCAGAATTGCACAAAATCCACAAGAAAGCCCACTTTTAGACTCCTTCCAACCAGCTCTAAGGATGACTATTACTGCCTGTGCCAGTCAGCTGTAAATAGAGGTATGTGTTCATCAGCTGAACTATTTACATGCCTTTGCAACACTGCAAATAGCCTATTTTTTCTAACAGAACAAATAAATAAAGAAAATAATAGCCCACAAATAAGCTGGTTACCTTGGAAATGTGAGCACCCACCCAAATTCAGACGGTGGCAGGAAGAGTCTGCTTTCCCACGTGCATCTCTGGGTGACACACCAGCAGGCAAGTTCAGAGCTGCAGAGGTTGACTTGCATCATGCTCAGAGTGCATTTGATGCCACACCAAGAAATAAGGGCCTAGGAGAGGGGTAAGGGTAGATATAAGCAGTGCAAAGCAAGTTCCAAATTAACCCCAAAGCGCCTCCCCAGAGCTCATGTCCTGCTCATTGGGAACCTGATGCTGCCTCTACTACTCCTTCATATCTCCTTCTTGCAGTTGTTTGGGGAATATCTGACTTGCCTTTGTATTGTCTCTATCATTGCCTATGACCCTATGTAATCCTCACTACACTGCCCTGGGAACCTACTTCTTGCTCTCCTGTTTCACAAGATGCCAAACAGTCACCCTCATGCTCATGATATACCTGCTGTCCTTGCCCTTCCCTCTGCAGCCGGGGTGAGGAGCCAGGCTCTGCCAGGCATCACAGAGGGAGGAAGGATGGGTTATGCTGTGCAGAGAGCTGCTGGAAGCATTCACAATCAGCTACCTGGACTTCCTGGTCAGGAACTGCAGAAGTTTAGCTCTACCTATGTTCAGAGCTTTGTGCTTTTGGTGTGACTTGGAATGGAGGAAGAAACTTTTTGAAAGCCCCTGGGACCCCTGTGGTCCCTCTAACTGTCCTAACTCTCTGATTTGAACAAAGTCATTCATGACAAAGAAGAAAAAAAGAAAAGAAAAATCATAAATTCCCACCTGTATTGCCTGAGCATTTGCGGTATCACAAGTGAAAACCCAGGAACAGCAGATCTCTGTGCCCAAGTGGGACATTACCTGGTTTTGTCAAGCAGAGCATCACAGAGCATCTTACAAGCCACTTGTCTGGAATTAATGGGTTAACTAAGGAGCTTCTCCCTGCTGCATGTGGGAAGCGGTATCTCCTTGCCAAATTCCATCAATCTGAACATAACCAGCTTTCACACTCAGCCTGTGCTCCTACGCGCGGCTAGTGCTCGTGCCCGCCTCTGCAAGGGAGTACAGACAGACTCCACACTCTCTTTTCTCTCTGTAACTATTTCTCCAGCATTGCTCTTTCCTGATGTCAGTCCTTGTCTTCTCACTAAACTACAGGACATCAGGTCTCCAAGGAAACCCCTCAGAGCCTAGAAGCCCTATGTGAGACATTTGTAAAGCACTGATGGCTGAGGACCAGCCAGGCTGGCAGCTCCCTGCTGTTGAGGCCAGGAAGCTTAGAAAAGGCTCTTTCGGGTCCTGGAAGAAAGAGCACTTGCAGGTGGCAGGATGATTTTCAGACAAGTCATCTCATTCCTTTGGCAATGAGGCTTTTAAGCACACCAGTGGTCAGATACTTACAACATCTCCCAGGATCAGGTACCCCAAGGGAGCAGCCTGGAAGCTGCCTGAACACCAGCTCTTCACCAAGGCAAACAGCAGCTGTGCTGTCCCAGAGTCACAACTGAGCTACCCTGCAAATCTGCTTACAGAGCTAATGCTAACTGCTAATATCCTATTCCACACCTTAGCAGAAAATTGTAAGAGGAAATTAGATGGGAGCAAATACAGCCATACACTTGACAAGCTGTTCTGCACTCCATCAGTGCACAGCCAGCCTCCAGCAAGGCTTTCTATCTTCCTCAAGAGCTACTCTACCATGCAGTTACAGAGGAAAACCTAAAGGTCTTCTTTTCCCTGCATACCAGGTAGATTTTCACTTTCACAAACAGGTCTCAATATCAACACAGAGATTTCCATTATGCAGTCAAGGAGCAAACAAAAATTCTCATGCACACACACACTCCCTTGACTCCTGCTTCAGCCTCAGACTGCCCCTCCTGCTCTGCACCCATCAGCCTCAGCTCCTTCTGGATAAAACTGTCTTTGGTGTTCGTGCCCTAGGATAACAAGATGACATACACTCACTTTGAGGAGTTGAACAATTGGATAGACAGTCATTTAATTTCCTGCCACTTAGATTAAAACAAGGAATCCTGAGGGTAGGGAACATACTCCCTCTCAGTCCTGTCCAGCTATGAGCAGAGCTGTGGTGAGCCACAGCTGTCTTAGGTGGGCTGCACTCAGATGCTTGGAGCCACATTTTACCCTAGAGCATGCTCCTCAGCCTCTCTAGGTTTCCCACAAACCTCTTGCACCCATGGCCAGCGAGCACAGGGGGACACCACAGCTCATGTGTGACACTGAGGCTGGGGGCTTCATCCCTGACCCAAGCTTGCAGGAGGGGATCCTGCCCCCCATAAGACCCAGAAGTCAGCATCAGGTGGCTGCCCACAAGGCCATGAACTCTTGCTTTCCTACCGAAACAAAGTCTGCCATCACAACAGTTGCAGGCAAGACCTTGCCATGCCTCTGAAGGCCATGCTTAACTGGGAACAAAAGTGTCTTTAGTTTATCTATTTATTTTTGGCACAGAGGAATGGCTGGGGTCAAAGCCAGTCCTATTCTCAAGCTGTTCTTTGTTCTCCAGTTTATCCAATACCCCATATCCCTCTCCTTGCCCTCCCACCTCCCCCTCTCCATTTTACCACAGGTCTTAAAAATTAAGCTGTGCATGAAACCAAACACCACACTTGAACACTGCCCAGCAAATGCTCTTCATAATCACAGAAGAATACTAATCAACCATAAAAAATGGATAAGAGCAGCATGCCCTTATATGGGCAGAGGCTAGACAAGCATCTGACACAAACATCATTTTTAAAGAAAAAATAATATTTATTTGCAATATAAACAAAGTCCCAATATTGGATCAGTATATATAGGGTCACTAATTTTCCTTCATAACTCAGAAAGCAGAACCATTCCTCACTAACAAGCTCTCATTTGTACTAATCAGAAGATGCATCTTTTTTTTTTTCCTTTAAAGAAGAAAGACCACTAACAGCACAGGAAGCCTTTACAAACCAGCTTAGCTGTAATGCAATACAGATGCACTGTCAAAAAATCCCTGAAAAAATAAATTCCTCCATGAGGTAAGATGCAATTAGGATATTCTCAATTTTCTCACTCACAACCATACTTATGTCCATTCTCCCTTCTAATGACCCACGATCCCAACATTGTTGCAAACAAAACCCAACAAACAAACAAACAAAAAACAACCAGAAAACACGAAAGAAGTTCATTCCAACATTCTGGTAACATCTTTAACAAAAAGAATGGTTTCAGGATGTGACAGCGTCAAACATTCCTCCACATGGAGATTTTTTTTTAATTCTTATTTTTTCTTTTTCTTGAAAAAAGTACAAAAAACTGGATATTTAGAAAAAAATCCGTGGCTTTTTTTTTTTTTCAGTTACATGAGAGTTAAAGTGGACAGGGAGGGGGGAGAAAGGAGGGACTACATTGCAGCCAATAAAGAAATCTCCAAATCCATTCTGCCCTCCTCCCAGAAATTATTACCACTTCCTCCCCTCCCAGCTTGGTATAAGGTGTTTGCCAAACACTAGCCAGAAATATAAACAAGTCTTCTCAGAATAGAAGGCACGGCATAAAGTTATTCGAAAGAGGAAGAAAAACAAAAATCAGAACCTCTGTTGAAAGCTCCAATCATCTCAAAATTTGCCAGTTAATATATATATTCATATATATATATATAAAAAATTCTGTTACAACACTCTTCTCATTTCCACATCTCTTCACTCCCCTCACACGCTCCATGCGTGACGATTCAGTCTCGTCCCACTACACAATCCTCGCTCTGCTCCAGGTGCTTGCTGTGTTCCCTCTCCACCCCGCACACATGGGAAAGAATCGAGTGTGCACCAAAAACATCAGCATCACAACGACCTTCCATACTCAGGAAGCTGGAATGGTTTCAGGCCAGCTGGATGACCTTAAGTCAGTCAACAGGCAGCAGAGAACCAAGCTGGGCTCAGACATGTTTCTACCAGCTCTGGAGGCTACAAGAGTTTTGCCTCTGGCAATAGCAAACAGTGTTTTTGGCAGGGGTGGCATTAAAAAAAAAAGAAGCTTGCGGCTTAGTCACCTTGGCTGAATCAGTGCAGAGTTTGTGATTGTGAGTGCAGGAGTGGTGAAGGGGTTGCGTTTCAACCCAACTGGCCTTCACACATAACAAAGCTTCCTACCAGATGCTAACAACAACAGCAGCAGCATGTATCTCTCTCTGGAGTACCCAGTAATATGCCAGGACATACCAAGGCTTCACAAAGTGTGCAAAATGCATTTGGTCAATATAAACATTTGATTAAAAAAAAAAGATCAAACAAGAAACAGAATAAAATACTGGTTTTGCAACCTCGTCTGTACAAACAGTCAGGAACTTACATATTTAAAAAGAGTTTGAAACCAAAGCTCGAGTAAGATCTACCTTTTCCTTTTTTTTTTTCTTTTAAATCAAAAAAAGTAAACTTGGGTTTTAAAACAGTCTTGGCCCAACACCTTTTGTTCAAGGTTTCCAAGTGCATAAATCTCCTCACTTTCCACAGCAAGCTAACCCCTGGTAGCTCTTCACGTGTGTGCGTGCTCTGACAGTCCCAATGCACCCAGGAAAGCGGTTATTGCCGGTAACAGCTGCATTCTGAACGCTGTAACATCACCTGGATTAAATAACCCCCTGTAAAAAGACTACCTCTTCAAACCACTTTGATCAGGATACTTAATGATCGGTATTAGCCTTCTTAAAGCAGCGATCAGGCACCTCTGCCCAGAGAAGCTAAGTCCTTTTAGAGCTGCCTGGCAAGACAGATACTTTTGTAAGAGTTGAAATGCTCAAGAGAAGCGATTCAATGCTCAAGTTCCCAACCAGGTGGCATCCCCTTCATGTGGACTCCAGAGTGTTCAGCTGAAACAGGTTGTGGTTGGTGGGGGTGGTGAAGTAGAGCTGTTCGCTGGGTGAGCGGTTGTCACACGGGCTGTTGAGTCCCAGAGTCCTCTCAAAGTCCAGGAGCTGGCCCATGAAGTTAAAGTTTGGGGAAATGTTGGATTTTTTCCTTTTTACAAAGTCATAGGCATCATTCAGGGACAAGTTGAGTTTTTGCATCAAGTAGGCGACAGTGACTGTTACAGATCGGCTGATGCCAGCGAGGCAGTGAACAAGGATCCCACACTTCTTGGAACGGGCCTCATCTGAAACAAGACAAGGGGAAGGGGGAGTCTATTATTCTGCACCAAAACCACGTGGCCTTGGAGCAGGTCCAGATGGCAGCTGCAAGCTTCTAGGACCAGGACAACTGCCAGAACTGGATCCCCTGCTCCTAGTGACACCATCTTGTTGTGTCCCTCTGACACCCACATCTCTCCTCAAAAAGCTCCCGAGATACTCCCCCTGCACAGCAAAGCTGCACATCCCCATTCTGCACAGCAAGGCCAAGCACCCCACATGCTTGAGAAGGATTAATCAAGTTCAGAAACACATCCCTTGCCTAGGGAGCACTGGTACCTTCTATTCAAACAGAGAAATGAAGTTACCCACAAAAGCCAGGTGGAGCTGGAGATAACAGCTCCAGGGAGACTCTGGTGTTTGGGCACAGCATAACCCACCTCAATGCCAACTAACTGGGGAAAGCTGTGCATCTGATGTGAAGCTGCAACTTAGCACTACACAAGCTATTGTCTTCTGCTGTTCTTGTCCTCCTTCTACTAGAAAGTTACATGAATGCAGTCAAAGCCAATTTAAGCAGTCTGAAGTGCAGGAACTTCCCTTATTGTGAAATCGTTCTTTAGGACTGACAGAAATGCACTTCACTACAAACAAACGCTTGTGTTGGAGGGGACTCTCAGGATGAATGGTAGCAGGGAGCAGGAATGCAGGCTGGACCAAAAAATGGCGAGAGAACAGCGACGAAATTTCCCCTCCCTTGCCACCGATTGAAAAGCACACATACACTCATTGTCTCTGGCACAGCCGGAACAGCGTGATCCCTTTATGAATTGACATCTTAGTGCTGAAAGAGGGACATGCCGCTGAGAGCACTGAATGCACGCAAGTACCCAGCGCTGCTTCCTTCTGGGCAGCCCTATTTGAAGTCAGTCAACTGACCAAGAGCTTGGTGGGGAGGGAGAAGGTGGCAAGAGAAAGAGGATCCTCAGGTGAAGCCAGAGGCAAGAGACATTCTGGCACCACGGAATGGCGGGGCAGGGAAGGGCAAAGAAGATGCAGGCAAAACAAAATCCAGACCCAAGCTACAACAGGTTTTCTGCCCCAGCCTCCAAAACCAGACAAGAATTTCCAGTACAGTGGGCACTGCCCCCCAGCTTACGCAGCCCTCTTCTCACTCTCTCCCCATACAGCATTTTTCTGAGACATTTTTGCTTTTCATCTGACCTGTGCTGCATATCTTGGTGTTTGGTTTTAGAGTGAGGTAATCCTCCATTTCCTGTCATTAACTGGAAAGCACAAGTGCAGTGTTCACAGAGACATCCTCTGACTGGAGCAGACAGATCCCAAATGCCACATACCAGCAGGGACCCAGTTCCTCACCCCTGACATTTAATGCCACACGCTCTGTGCAGGAAATGCAGATGGGACATCAGACAGGTTCCTGCTGCCACACTGAAGCAGCTGCTTCTGACCACAGTCACGTTAGTAGAGGACAGAAGCTGGGGGCAAAGGAGAGTGTGTGGAAACCAGGGCTTCCGACGGCTGAAAAGCAGCTGAGGACCTACCACTGCTCTGCCTCGTTTCAGGCACAGCAGGTAAGCACATTGCAGCAGGGGCTGAAACAAGGGGTAACAAAGCACCATTGAAACAGGCTGCACAGGCTTGTCTGAAGGTAAAGGTCTCCCTCACCTTTACCTACACCAGTGTTTTTAACCTGGTATGAAGCCATAGGACTTTTAATAGTTAATGGTGGTAATGACTACCTCTACATTCACTCTCCATAAATCAGAACTGATTAGGCTAATGACCATCACCAGCAGATAGCACAGGTAATGCTCGAAGTGCACACCCCCTATTCAGCCCAAGGGACTTCTCACAGAATAAGAAGCAATTTTCAAAGTCAACACTAGCCCAGGAGAAGAGATCTGCCCCCCACAGCACTCCTCCCCAGGACCAGCCAAAGCTGTCTCAGGGGCTGTCTGCACAGCAGTTTTTCCAGCCGAGCTCTGCAGTGCAATTATAATCACTAACTCATTGTGTTGACACTTACCTTAGGAGAAGTATCCATACAAGGAGTTAGTTATGCTAGGGTGACTTACAGCAGGATAGCAACTACACTAGCAAATCCTCTCAGGAAAATAAACCACCCCCACCCCCCAAAGATTTTAACCACACTTGGGGCTAAGGAATTGCTGGCACCAGTCACATTAATGCAACTCCCATCAACACTCATTCCTCTGAGCAAAGGAGATCCCCTCAACCATTTCACACAAGTGCAAATCCCCATACAAGGACAGGAGACAGCAGGACTGGGGCCAGCCCTACCAACTGCAGGTAACCTGGCTGAGGTGCTGTACGAGGGCTGCATTTTAGAATGGGAGGCTTCCCTGAGCCCAGCCAGGGTAACATGCACCAGAAGTGTCACCTCTGTAGCATGATGCTCAGCTGCTAAGCTAGTGCCAATGCTGTGCCCCAGAGAGATGAGGCCAGAGACAACCAAGAGCCCTGCGAAGCTGCTTGCCACATTCCCAAGCAGTGAGTGTTAAAAGAGATGTTCTGCCAACTACCTACCAATGAAAGCAATGGCCTCAGGAAAGAACTGCGAGAGGTTCTGGCTCCAGTGATCTGAGATGGGGATCTGCTTGTACTTGAACTCTCCATCGTGCTCAAACATGTTTGGCAGGTTGGGAGTCACATTCAGGATGTATTTAATGCCGTATTTGCCCAGGACATCCAAGTTGGTCGAATCTTTGGCACAGCCCAGGTACAGGTAAGGGAGGATCTGGACCGGAAAGGCAGGCTGATTGTTAGGGATGGGGCTCCCATCTGACTCTGTGGCACTGCTGGGTTCCCTGTCAGATTCACCATCCGAGCAGTCAGAGCTTATCCGCAGCCCTCCCAGGCCAAGGACCGATGCTGGGGGAGAGTTGCTGGGTGAGGAGCTGTCAAGGTTCGTCTCGCAGTGCTCTGAATATTCGGTCTGGAACTTGTTAAAGCCACCTGGGAAGGGGCAAAGGAGAGAGGGAAGGGGAGAGGCAGAGAGAGAAAATTTTTTATTCTTCAGGATGGGAAATACTATTTGGACACACGTGTTTACTTAGTATATCTTTGCCAGCAAAAAGTTGGTATACCTTCAACTTCACATCAAGCAAGGCATCTCCCTGCTCCCTCATCTTCCCTGGGCAGTCTGCTACTGAGTAAACAGGTCCCAGGAAACAAGAGTGCCTCTAAGAAAGTTCAGTATTGCTTGCAATAAATAGGGGCCAAATCTCAATCAAAAACAAACAATATCCAAATATAAAAATCAACAGCAAGAGAGAATCTTGCCATGTTCAGTTTCTCAGAGATATGAGTCTGGGGCAGTTTAGGCAAGAGCTATTATGCCACCTAGACAGAAAAGTATGGAAGTATCTGCATCTGAAAAGATAAAGCAAGAAAAACAACCACATATCCAGCCCAGGCATTAAAACCCAATAAAATAATTCACCTTCAAACAGGAAAAGAGGCTGTAAATTTTGCCCGAGAGCAATCCTCACACCTATTTTATCACTGCAAACATGTTTTGCCACAGAGCAGTGTCATAGGCTTCTTGTTCACCCAAACCTCAGCAGGCTTGAGGAGGGATGGAACCCTTCATGCCTGCTCCTAAGTCCTTCTCTCCAGCTCCTCAGAGAAAGCCTGAGAAGGAAGGGAGAGGCAGGGAAGCAAAAACCTCACCGATCTACCTCCTTTCGAGGCAATATTAAACCAGAGCTCAGCCATCAGAATCTGACAGTGACAAATGGTTTAATTAGAAAGGCCTCCTGGAAACTTTGTTAGTGGGTTCGGTGGTTGTGGCAGGGTCACTGAGCAGGACAGACAGCTCCTGCCACATCCATTCATGAAAAAGGCTCGTCCTCATCCTCCTCCTCCCCCTGCGCCGCCAGACAGCGCCGAGGAGCCATTTTGGAATTTTAATTGGAAACATTTCCCACCGAGGCTCCCGGAAAAAGGCAGAGAAAGGGGCTCAGCTCCTCCCCTGCCCATCGGGGAGAGCTTAGGAATAACTCCAAAGCTGCTCCTTCCTGCTCGGGATGAGGACGACGGGGAGCGAAAGGGAAGACAAAGCAAAGGAGCAACGGAGCCCATCGGGAAACCCCAAACTGGGATGGAATGGGATTAAGGACTCACCCACTGGCACGAGCAGGGAGCGGAGGGACGAAGGGAGGGGAAGTGAAATCAACGCCTGAGCTTGCCCTCCACCGTGCCACCTTTATAAGAGGCTTGTGCAGGCAGTGCTGCCCTGATGGCCGGGCCCCAAACCCCCGTCTCTCTGCCACCACAACCCCGTATCAGGGGATCCCCTGGCTACCCATAAAGGGTCTATCAAGAGGCAGCAATGATTTTTAAAGAGCTGCAAGTGGCAACTTTCTTCATCACTCTTCCCCCACACACTCCTCCGCTCTCCTGTTATTTCTGCCTCAAACCCGCCACCCAGCGACCGGACTGGGAGGATGGGAAGGGGTCCCAGCAGCCCAGCTGTGGGCTCTGCTCTGCCCGCTGCGGAGGCCTGCGGCGTTCTTTCAAAATACCCCCAAAACCCTGCAGAAAACCCAACCCACAAACACCCTCTCTCCCAAGAACCGCAAAATGCCGCATCCCTGACAAAAAGGCATGTGCGAGGCGAGGCTCTCCGCTGCAAGGCTCCTCGCTCCTCCATCACCTTGCCCTGGGGGAGCAGCTGGGCTGCCCTCTCCCAGCACCGCCAGCATTTCCAGAAAAAGCGGGAGAAAAACTCAAGTACATGCTTTTCTTAGAAGGGAGAGAGGGGGGGAAAAAATTAAAGACAAAAAAACCGTGAGGTGGCTCTCCTGCTTTCCCCAAAATCTGGCCATCCCTTCCGGAGGGGCTGGAGAGGAGCCTGGCCTTGGGGCAGGGAGCCTCCGAAAGGTCCCTCCAGGGAGCAGAGACGAGGGATGCCCAGGTGAAGAGGTACCCAGCCGGGGTCGACTTGGGACGGGGCAGCGCTGGAGGAGTCGCCCCGGTGGCGGAGCTGGGGGATCCTTCCCTCCGCTGCCAAGGAGGCGACGCAGGATGAAGCGGTGCGCTCCCGGCCACTGCCAGCCCGCGACCATTTTGTGCGGGGGATTAAAGCGGGATGCGGGGGGGGGGGGGTAACACATAAAAAATAAATCGGGCACAGGGAGGGGGGGGAAGGAAGGAAAACAACCCCACC
>VWZO01017862.1:881979-1029747 GCA_013396975.1 Bucco capensis
GCCACGGCGCGGAGCAGAGCTAAGCTGAGCTGAGCTGAGCTGAGCGGAGTGTATCGCCTCGGCGCGGCCCCGCGCACACATCCCCGGCGGCGCGGCCCCGAGTGGAGGGCCGGTCCCGAGCGGAGGCCCGGCCCCCAGCCGGGCATCACCGCCCCCGCTCCGTTCCAGCGCCAATGAGACGCGGCGGGAAAAAGCGGCTAGCCCAAAAAGGGCAGGGGGTGGGGCTCGCGCACCGCCGCGGCGGGGGCAGAGCGCGGGAAGGCGCACGGGGGTTGCAGTCCCGCAGACCGTGGCCACGGTCTAGCAGCCTCGTGTCCGTACGCCCGTACCGGCCCCTTAACGCCCCGCTGGGGCTGCGTTGGTGTGGCGCATTACCGCCTTCCCCTCCCCGTGAGATTTCAGCCAAAAGTTTAAGGAAAAGTGTTGGGCCGTGCAGTGCCTTGTCCGTGGACCGTGGGTTTGGAGCGGGTCTTGCCCCGGTCCCGCCTCGGCCTTTGACAGCGACGCGCAGTTCCAAAATAAAACTGAGACACACTAAGCCTCCGGATTCCCTTTTGTCATCAGAATGAGCTTCAAAACAGACTATTTTGTCTGTAAATCCTCGTTTATTTTTAGAGTATCTTCCCTATTGGTATCCACTACTATAAATACAAAAGTTTTGTGCTGCACTACTGAAATTGCAAGTCAGGGATGTAACTGGAGGCAGCCTTCTGGTTTCCTTCCATCTTTTACGTGTCTTTTCTTGTGAATCAGTCCTCTGGTACCAGAAGTTTTCCATGCCTCACACAAACTGTTCCTGTTACAAAACAGATCTGATATTCTCTTTTTAATGAGCAGGGTGACATTCAAAACGTGGGTTTGTATGAGCTGCCTCTGTGGCAGTCTATTTTCACCGTGCAGGCAGTCAAACATTGATGAGTTGCTCAGAGAGGTTGTGCAATCTCCATCCACGTTGGTTTTCCAGATTCACTCAGCACAGTCCAGAGTAACCTGAGCTGACCTCAGGGCTGACCCAGCTTTAAGCAGGAGGTTTGACTAGAGCCCTCCTGTGGTCCCTTCTCACCTGGGTTATCCTACAAGACCTTGCTCTCCAAATTCCCGTGGCTATGTGTGGGAGGGGGGATGGCTCTTCCTTCCTGGTCTGGGACAAACAAGTAATTCCTTTTTTGCCCTAACTTCTGTTCATTTCACCCTCTTACTATAAACTTTCTCAGTAAATAGTGTTACGAAGTGAAGAGCCAGGATCTGTCTCACCAGCAGATTCCCAGGCTCAGTGGCCTGACTAGGTCTCAACAGGGTTTTTTCCCAGTTGGCTGAATTTCAAGGGCTGGGCTATATCTTGTGTAACAGGAAAGATATTGTTCTTTAAAATACCCACACATGCAAACAACCATGTACATACACACAGACACACACAGTCTTAGTTGTAATATTGTTTAAAACTGTACTGTTCAAATAAGATTGTCTCAAGGCAGAAGATACAAATCAGACCATGTTTGAAGACAACTTTCACCCAGTCAAAATATGCTTTTCTCCAAGTCAGTATCTACTACTGAAACTGTAACAGAGCTACTATCTCCCCAGTGGCCTTTTATATATGCTTGACACATAAATAGCCTAAGGAGATGTTTTCCTTTGTCTTCAGTGCAAAAGCAGCACTCGGCTGCATTGAGGTCCCTGTCTACTTTTAGTCTAATTCAAAAGTCTGGGTCCTAATGAAAATAAAGACTCCACACAGCACTTAAGCATGTGCTTAACTTTGAGCACAATGAGCATCCTGTTGCAAAACACTCTGTGATTTCGGCAGGATAGTACTCCAAACCGTTTGTGGATTTCATTGGCATCAGCAAAATAAATGGCTTGTTCTAGATTGCTTTTTTTGTGACTCAAGGGTGCCCAAGAAAGCAGAACAGCAGAAGCTGTCCACTTCCCCTTGCCCAGTTTATTTTTGCCACTGGTTGCTGTGGGAAGCAATTGTGCTTCAGTGTTGCAGTAGGAAGTTCCTAACGCTGCTCTTGCAGCAGAGGATGTTGAGGTTCTTATGCAAGCCACAGTCACAGTGAAAATAGCTGACCTTTCAGTACGTTTATCAAAGCACCTTCAGTTCATAAGGGGAAGAGCAGTGGGTTGTGCAAAGTCCTTACAACTGGCTCTAAAGCCCTTAGTGTCATGAAAACAGTGCGCAGAAATCTTATGAGGACTCCGTGGCTCCTCTCCGGTGGTGTGAGGGAGGCTGGTATAACCCCTAGTGTGTGGTGCTCTGAAACCAGAAGAGAATTGGTTCTCACCTCCATTTTGCGGTTGCATTAGCAACCACAGAAGTTTTGGGTCAGGCTCCAGGCGAGTCACCTGCTGAGACAAGACCAGATTGCCCTCACGAGATCAAAAGGAAAATAATGTCACCTAGCACTGGTGTGGCATCCTCTGCCTGCACAGCTAGGAGCTGAGAGACACTGGGAGAGCTTCTCCTCGCTTCCCCCTTCTCAAGGCCCTGGGCAGCACGGCTGATCGGGCAGGGAGCAGGCAGAAGCAGTGCTGGCAGGTGCCAGCCTGTCGACATGCTGCCCTCTGGAGTCAGCCGCTCCAAAACGCACCTCAGCCAAAAGGCAGCCCGAGCGCCAGGCTCCCCCTGCCAGGCCCTGCATCCTCCCTGCACCACCGGGGGCTGCCATCCACAGAGTCATCGAAAGGTTTAGATTGGAGGGAACTTTTTAAAGGTCATCTAGTCCAAACCCTCTGGGACAAGCAGGGACATCTGTAACTAAATCAGGTTGCCCAGAGCCCCGTTCAACCAGACCTTGGATGTTTCCAGGGATGCGGCATTTATTTACTACCTCTCTGGGCAACCTGTGCTAGTGTTTCATCACCCTCACTGTAAAAAATTCCTTCCTTAATCTCCCTCTTTTAATTTAAAACCATCACCCCTTGTTCTGTCACAGCAGACCTTGCTAAAAGATTGTCCCCATCTTTCTTAGAGGCCCCTTTTAAGTATTGAAAGGCAGCAGTAAGGTCTTCCCTTGAGCCTTCTCTCCAGGGGGATTCCCTCCATGAAAGAAGAAAACTCTGCTCTGCAGAGAACCATGGGCATCCCTCTGAAATCCCTTCCTAAGGAGAGGGCACTCTGCACCTGTGAGGTTTCCCCAAACATGGCAGATCAGAAGCATGCAGGCTAGGGCCGGGATGCTGTGCACCAGCACCACCTTCAGCACAGTAGGGCTGGCAGGGGCTCAAGGGTCTTGATGGTGTTTGTCTCACCGTGTAGGTGGCTTTGCTGACAGCTAGGAGATCAACATGTGTTCAGAAATGAGCAGCTTTTGGCTCAACTCCAGAGAGTCTGAAGTGCTTATGTCAAGGACAAGCACAAAGTGATAACTGCTCTACATCATTGCTGTGCTGTACCACCACAACTGGGCTTGGGTTTCTAATAACCAGAGCTGTGTGTCTTTCTGATTGTTGTTCTGCTGTGGAAAGACTCTCTCCTCCAATAGCTATTTTGCTTAATGTCCAGGGCTGTGCCCAGCAATTTCCCCATGCCTACAGCCATGTCTTGATGGTTTTGCTTCAGATTGCTTTTGTCCTCATCTGTCCTGGCCTCCCATGGTGCTGATGCAGCTGCTATATTGGGTTCCTCATTTCCATCACCATCACCTCTCTTTTCCCAGGTTCTCCAGCTGTGGAACCCACAGGCTGTGTTTTGTGTTTGTCTCTTTTCCACCTGAGTCTTGGTCTTGTGTTATAGAAACAGAGACAATGAGTCATGGCAGAACACAAGGTAAATGCATCGTTAGCAGATGCCTACCCAAAACTCCCTCCAGGTTCTGACTTAGCCTCTGTAGTGGCATTGCTCCCAAGGATGTGAGAGACATCACTTTGAGAAGAAGGAACAGCCAAAATCTGAATAAAGGGCAGAAGGTGTTATACCAGGAGGGGACTCATGATACTAACTACAGCTCAGATGAGGGCTAGGGTTCCCAAGGATTTGAGGAGTAAAGCAAAAGTATTGGTAATCAGAAGCTGGTAAGAAGTTAAGTGACATATTCTATAAAATCAACCTCTCTAAAATTGTCTATGCTTTTTTCTTCTTCTTCATTTTTTTCTTTTTAACACTGCACCCTAAAAGGATTTTCCTTCCAATCTCAGCTGTCAAAGCAGCCCTTCCCCCAGCAACTCTGGGCTGTAGCAGCTAAACCTTCCTAGGACTTATCTTTTCATTGCTCAGTCAGCTATTTGTAACATCTAATAACAAGTATCAGGTGTGATTCATGGCCCAGATACCAATCCATAAAGCTATTAAGCTCCCTCTAGAAGGAGTCTTCACCTCAAATGTGAGGTCTTCACAGGTGGTCAAAGATCCATCAGTACCAAGAGAAGATGTTTCTTCCAGGCAGTTTAATGATAGACTTGCAGCTCAAAGCAGTATTTTGGAACAGTATTTCAGCTGGGAATTTGCTCAGCTGA
Source organism: Bucco capensis (assembly GCA_013396975.1). NCBI lineage: Eukaryota > Metazoa > Chordata > Aves > Piciformes > Bucconidae > Bucco > Bucco capensis. The sequence continues at coordinate 886,438 of VWZO01017862.1, forward strand.
CCTGGGATCCCAGGGTAGCTTCTGGTTTGCTCTGTGAGCTTGAGCAAAATCACAATTTTCTATACTGCACTAGTCCCATTTGTAGAATTGGGCTGGTGCCTCCCCTTTACATTTGCAAGCATTTGGGTGCTAGAAAACCAGGCAGGTAGGCTGGTGAGATGTTAACATCTTCTTGCAGTGCTGAATTTCTTTGATTGAATCACTTTTTTCTACCTTAAAAGGAGAAAAAAAAAAAAAAAAGAAAAAAGAAAGACTTTTTACTTAATTTTGGCTTTCCTTCTTAATTACCTATTTGAGGTAGGAGTTACTTTGTCAGGGAAGGGCACTTGTTACTGGTTTACCCCATGTTTCATTAATGCACCTAAGAGGTTAACTCCTGGTAGAGAACTAGATGCATGGTTTGAACAGAGGAAAAAAAAATAAAGCCCAAATTCATTTTCTACTCCTGCACTAATTTGTGACTATTTTTATCAATGTTAACACTGAGCCAGGGTAAAAATACTCCCTAGAAAGTTTAGAATTTACATTTGTCTTCATATATATTCAGCAGAAATCTAGCTCCCCAGCCTCCGCACTGCCTAATCTGGAGTCATTAGCTTCACCCGCCCCCGAGAAAAATGTCAGATGACTTTGGCCTGGTGAAGCACTTCACCCACAAAAGCTCAGCAGGAGAATCTAAGCACAGTGCTCTCCTTTCTGCAGCAAGCCAGCCCTGCTCTGACAGTGCAGGCAGCTAACTCAGCAATGGGAACAAATTCACCCTGCCTAACGCAGTCCCACATCAGGGCAGAGTCTCCAGTGGGCTCCATCCTGCAAGGATGCTGAGCCCTGGCAAGGATGTTGAACCTTGGCAAGCATCTTCCCCACTACTGCCCTAGCAAAAGCAGGTAGGTATAGGCTGAGGAAGAAGTGCCACAAGGAGACACCTTCACAGAGCATCTTGTGAAGTACAAGGCAGCCATGAGTATGTGCAACCTGTGTTGTCAGGTCCTTGGCTGATGCCATTTTTCCTCTGTGGCCACAGAAGCCCAGGAGGGCTGAGGCCAGAGGTCCCTTTGAGAAGCATCTGGCCCAACCCATGTCTCACAGCAGCATCTGTTGGAGTGGGTACTGCATCCTAGTTGGATATCCCAGTGTCTCCAAGGATGGACACTCCACAACATCTCTGGGCAATCTGATGCAGTGTTTGACCACCCTCAAAGTGACAAGGTGTTTTCTTATGCTCAACTATCAGGTCCCATGCTTCACTTTGTTCCCATTGCCTCTCATCCTTTCGGCTGGTTCCACCTTCAGGGTTTGAGGAAACCTCTTCATTTTTATGGATAGGGCTGTGCTTCCACCTGAGTACAAAAAATTCAGTCTGCAGAGCCACACAATTTGCCCAGATTTTCTCACAATGCTTTGACTGCATGCCAGAAAAAGCCCTTCCTCCTTAGAAAGCAGTCAGGCAAGAGAGAAATGGCCCAAGACAGTGAGTGAAGGACCTGTTGGTGTTATCTCAGCACCTCCTCTCTGGTCTGATTGTGTCTCCATCACCTGCCCAGCTCCAGTCTCAGCATCCTCAGCTGCCCGCCCTGCACGCACGTCAGTTCCTTGGCAGCTTCTCCCAGGCAGCCAGGCTGTTTTCAAGAAGCAATTTCCTGCAGAGAAATATTTCTTTTTCAAGGAGGCTAAGTGGTAAGCTTCCTGATGCAGGCTTTTTGCAGGAAACAATTGTGAAAGAGGCTTCACCACCCACCAGGAAGGGCTGTACATGAGCAGAGTGAGCACAGGCTGCACCCAGCTCTCCATTCCTAGCACAGCTCCCCACTATATGTGCCTGGATGTCCCTTGCCCACCTCTCCCAAGCTGCTGCTGAGATGCTGGCTTGGGGCAGGAAAAGCAGCCAGATGGGGAAAACCTGGAATGGATACAGGCAGTGTAGAACCTCCCAGGAAAGGTGCTGCATGGCCCTTCCAGCTCTCAGCCTGTCCCTCCAGTGGGTGAAGGTAAGAAAAGCCATGATGACTTTGCAAGGCTTTGGCTCGCCAGCCTTTGCACTCTTCCTCCTCACTGTGTTGCTGGGTCTGATTTCAAGCATGGCCAACAAATACCAGGATAGGCTTCTCTCCCCAACCTGAGCTGGGTGATCACTGCTTCTCAGCCTAGTCCTGGAAGGCACCTGGGTTTTTGGGTGCTCCTCTGAAATGCAAACCCTGCCAGAATTTCTCCCCACTGCTGAAAGGGTGAGGCAGCCCAGCTCAGCCTTGCCGTGGTGGATCCAAGGCAGTCCCAGTGGCTTCAGCAGTGCTGTCTGGGATTTATACCATGACAAGATCAGAGGCAGACTCAGCATTGTGGCAGTGCTCCACATCCCTTACCTATCAGCGAAACCCCAAACTGCAACAATTAAGCTCTTAGCAGATGCAGAGACACTGGGGAAGGAGAGTGCACTGTGCTGTTGCTTCTCACCTTGAGTGGCTTTAAAGTGAATTATTGTTCATATCCTTTCATTCCAAGGAGCAGGGCAGGTCTCCCAGCCAGTGCATGTCTCCCATCCCCCCAGTGCTGCTTTTCATTCATCATGTTCTAGTTTGGATGTGTTTGATGGCTACTAATGGACACACCAATCTCCTGCCCTGCTTCAGGGTCTCACCACTTCTGCTGTGGTGGAACTGTTCCTTCATTAAGAAGTTTTGCCAGCCATTCGTGAAGATACTCCAGCTCCTGAGAATTTCTTTCTTGCACCAAGACCCTCTGGTTCCACAACCCTTCACTGTGATTAAAATAAAACTGAATCAAACCCAAGAAGCCATTTCCATGAAGTGTTTCAGGAGCAAGGGGCTGGTTCTCCTTTCAGAGCATCGGAAAACAACTTCTGGTTTCCTCCCAGTGTTAGTAATGTTCAGCTGAACCCTGCTCTTTTTCCCCCAAAAAGTTCAGTTTCCAGGAAACAAAGCTTTATTTTGAACACAAAGCATCTCTTGGGGCAATCTCTTTTTTACTTGCCTTTTTTTTTTTTTTGTAACGTAATGTATTTAACAAAATTCCAGTTTTCAGTGAAATTGTTCAGCAGTTGCTGTTGGTCACTGCTCCAGCCTGTCTGACACATCTTTCAGACACACATATATGACCTGCAAAAACATAACCCAGCGCAGAGGCATCTGGACCAGGTCTCAGGTACTCCTCCATTCCCAATTCACCACTGGTCTAATTGTGTGATGCTGGGCAGGTCCCTTCTCTCTGTCTGTGCCCTGCTTCCAACCCTTGAAATGGGGATAAAGCTCCTTCATACAGCACTTTGCTTGACCTAAGTAGTGGTAAGAAATACCTGAAACACCCACATGATGTAAGCCTGGTTTCCACCAGTGGCAGCAGTACTTGGTGCCAAAGAAGGAATCAAAATCTTCCTTCTTCTCCCTTGGCCTGCTAGTAACACTCTTCCTAATGCAGCCTGTGATGTGGCTGGCTGTGAGAATGCACTGCTGGCTCATAGTCAACTTGTTGCCCACCAGGACCCCCAAGTCTTTACCTGCAAAGTTGTGCTTTCCAGGTTGTTGGGCCACAGTGTGTACTGGTGCATGGGCTTATTCTTCCTCAGAGGCAGGAGTTCATATTTGCCTTTGCTGGACTTCACAAAGCTCCTTTCTGCCCTTTGAGGTCCCTCTGAATGGCAGCACTGGATGGTATCAGTGTGAGGATGCAAAGTACAAATCATCATCATCAAAGGCACTTGCTAGATCCCACACAAGACAGAAATGCATTGCCATGCCCAGTGACAGCATCATCTCTGAAAGATTCTTGAGAGTCTAGAGCTTGCTCAACATGGTTTGGAGGGGCCAGGTTTGGTGGCCAAAGGGGACTCGGGGGAAACCTCCCCAGCTATATTAACAATGTGGCTTTCACAGACAGCTACTATAGCTGGGATGGCCCCAGGACACATGCAAAACTGGGGGGGACATGGAGAGCTCACATCATTTGATAGCTCAAGTGTTGGAGCAGGGAGAAAACGATGGGCTTTGAGATATATGCTTCTCCATATCTGACTACTGACCACAACAGGGTGGGGACACATGGCCTGGGGACACAGAGGGCACAAGGAAAGGGGGATCTTGCAAGAAGCTTGTGCCATTTCAGCATCCCTGTGCATCGTGCCTGTGTGTCACTGTTTCTTCACTCTTGATCTGAAGAGTGAGGAAGCAGTGATCAGGGAAAGAGGTGAGCAGGCAACTTGTGAGCTAACACGTCCTGGGGATGAGTCACCAGCTCTGCGTAAGGAGCCAGACTCATCTCTGGAGGGAGAGGGGCAGGCAGGGCGGCAGGCAAGATGAACACTCTTGGGAGATACCTGCAGTCTGATTAAAAGGCAATTTGGACCTTGTGTTAGGAGACCCATCTGAGAGGGCAGGTGGAGGCGTGAGAGCAGAGCTGAGCAGGCTCTGGGTGAGTGCACACAGCGAGCCAGCCCCAGCCCCGCAAGCTGGCTGGCCACGAGGAAGTGGCAGAGGGAGCACAGCTGCTCCCAGGAGCTGGAGAAATCACAGCAGCCACCTAACCCAAGCTTTTCTCAGGAAAGCCAGGGAAGGCTGAGTGTGGGTGATGGAATTTCTCATGGGGAACACTACTTCCTTGAAAACCGTGGATGTTGAGGTGAGATAAAAGCTATTAGCAAAGTGGCACCAGACACATTGAGCTGGTTGATTCAGAAGGTAAATTCCAACAGCACGTAAGGTGATTTCTGAGGACCAGGAGTTTCATCATTGTGTTTTTGTGGTGACACCTCCAGCTGTTTTGCTTTTAAGAATTAGTCTTTTATTTGCTATTTTAGCTTATTTCCCACGGAAAGCCTTTCATTTACTCCCTAACATTACCTGTAGCTTTTCATCTGAGTGGATGAAGGAGGAAGCGGATGAGGAACAGCTCTTCAGCAGCATGGACAGTGTGCCAGAAATGATAGTTTTTTCCAAGCTATTCTTAAAGATAACAAGAGATGAAAAGGTTGTGTTGGGAGGGAGACCTTCTCTAGTTGGAAAACATGAACTACAAGAATGCTGCTGTCTTTTCTGCTGGGGCCCTGGCATTTCTGATGTTATCTCTCCCAGGGTTTGCCCTATGGGGCAGATGTCCCAGAAGTGCAGTCAAGGCGGATGGAGAGGAGCTTTCCAAGGCTCACACCCACCCTAGAGGAGCTGCAAGGCCTCAAAGAGAGAAGAAAATCTGCCTGAAAATAAAACCTCAGAGGCTAGACTTGTTGGGTGAAAGGTGTTGGAAGTGCAAATTATTGATGTAACAAAATGGGCCAGGAACCAGGGGTGGAGGCTGAGTTGTTATCTGCTGCATCAGCTGTGAGTCTGGCTCAATATTTCAAAATAAAATTAGATTTGCAGTATATGTCTTTAAATATTTAAATTACTTTCAGTAATTCATATGGTGACATTTAAACAAAGTACGCTGAGCAAACGGCTCCCAGTGCTAAGAGGAAATGTTTGCAGGTAATCATATTTAATTTAAGAGGGAACAGCTGATATCAAGGCAGAATCTTAATGCTGAATTCAACCTACATTCTTCTCTGAATCAAGAAATGAAGATGAAATCCCTGGGCCTGCCACTGGTTAAATAGGTGGAGAGACGTGATTAAAGTGCTGGTCCCAGGAATCCCAACAGAGCTGTCAATTACTTCTATGCCAAAATATTTGCAGGATCAGAGCCTCTCTGCAGAGTTGCTCCATGGGCTCCCAGAGGTGGGGATGGGCATCTCCAGGCTGGAAGGTAAGGACCCACCATCCACACCCTTCTGGTGAGTCTGTTTTGGTAATTAAAGGTGAAATCCATCCCATGTACAAACAAGTGAGACCCAAAGGAGTCAATTCACACACAGCCAGCGCTAGGCTGTTGGCGCTCCCAGCCAATTTGGAGAGCTTAGCTGGGTCTGTTACATCAGTCACACTGGATTTCATAACATTAGACATTTCAATGAGGGTGACTCATTCTCTCTTGAAGTGCATTGTATGTATGAGCAAAGATGATTAACTTTTGCTGAATGGTATGATTTCTGGGATGGGAACTGCTATTAATTAGGAGCGGATCTCAGATGTTCACAAACTCTGTTTTCATGGCCTACTTTGTCTATTTTTTCTCCATTCTACTTAGTTTTCTAGTTAGTACAGGATAAATATTAAAGTGTGCTTCCCTGCTGTCTTGCTAAAGCAGCCAGATATCCAGTGAAGGCATCTAGCTTTCATGGCCAGGCATGGCCCAGGGCTGTCAGTTCCTGTGGCCAAGCTTCAGCTACCTGCCCCAAAAATCTCAGTTTTCACATTAAAAGAAAACAAAACAAAATAAAAGGGAGTTTCCAGCTATTACAAGTACAGCAGATACAGTAGCAAGGGAGATAAAATAAGCTTCAATGGCTCAGAATGTAAAATGCAAAGAATTATACTTCCTTATCCTCCCCCAAGATTTTCATTATGGAAAGAAATTCAGCTGGAGGCTTATGCTAACTTCATGCTTCTGGCTGATGAGTGTTGAGCTTTTAGCAACACCAAGGAATCTTGGGATAAAGAGTTTCCCAGGCTGAGGGAGAAAAATACCCTTTCAGCTGTACTGGCTGCAAAGCTGGACGATTTACCCATGGTGAGGATGCTCAACAGCCACAAACACATTCACAGCACCTGACACCATGGTCCTGCATGAAGCACCACTCTGCCTGAAGAGCTTGGAAATATTAAGCCCAGCCTGCTTGCAAAGGCCAAAAGAGGCACACATAAGACTCTGCTGTCCTTCCCCACCCCACCTCTACTGAAGGCATGGGCAGTTCCAGGCAGTGCACAGGAATGCGGAGCTGCAGCCAGGGCTGAAGCTAGGGACCCAGCAGGCATTGATGCACCATCCAACAGAACCAAAGGGTCCACCCTGCTCCAGCTCTGTTACTATTGGGGGCAGCAAAATGGTCTTGGGAACAGACAAACAGTGGCCAAATTCTCTGCCTGGCCTGCAGTGAAAACTCTAGTTTGGCTGGGCAGTCTTAGTCTTGAATGTTTTGGAAACCTCTGGGGTAGCAACTTGCTTGCTGTGCTCTGGCCCTCCTGCCTGCCACCAGGAAGTGGCAGAGGCAGCTCCTCTTCCCTGGCAGTTCCGGGTGACTCTCTCTGGCTCGGGCACTGCAACCAGGCTGGTGGCAGCAGACCTGAAAGCACCTGCTAGCTAAGCTTCCTCATAACCACCACAGCTCCCAGGCTTGCTCTCAAGAAGCTGGGAGGTGTGGGAGCATTAGAAGGCTTCTACTTTCAGACTCAGTGGCAAGGAATGTGTGTTCAAAACACATAGGCTAGTAGAGATAAGGCACATGTAGGGCTAGTTTCTCTCAAGCTCATGAGAGGACATGACTTCACACCAATCCAACTGCAAGTATCTTTGATATAAAGTAGCATCTAGGGGTAGAACAACCCCACAGGTAGCCTAAAATGGGTCTGTTTGCACTAGTGAAATGGTACTGGCAGACAGAAGTATGGATAGATGTGATTCAAGCACACGTCTGGGACACGTGAGCCCCTGCCCAAACTCTGGCTGTGCAGCAAAAGCTGAGCCATGCAGTCCCCAGGGTTTCCTTGGAGACTGACGCAGAAGGGGCTGCTCCTCCAGGAGCTCTTTATCTTATCAGGCAAAGAAACATCCTGAAGCTCACCCCTATGAAGAGAGCCTGCGAGGCTCCACCATCCCCTGGAGGAAGGGGCACTGCTGGGAGCATGGCAGGTGGTTTTCCTCTCCTTGGAGTGGTTTTCCTGCCACATGGCTCACACTTCCAAAAATGTACGTTGGAGCAACAGTCTCTAAGACAATTTCCATAACAATGGATCCAGAAGAGCAATCCATGCTGCTAGTGTGCCTTGCTCTCTCACATACACACATGCACCCACAGCCCTAGGAACATACACACTGCAATTTCAGCAGTCAGGTGCCCACATGAACGAGAGAAAGAGTATTTAACCCATTTGCTCTCAATAGCTGCTAGAAAGCTCACTAGGGAACCTACTGTCCACGGCCCAGCCAACGGGCATGGTACTTGCCCCATGGTGCTCTAGGTCATAGCCAAACCACTGGAGCCTATAGGTTTCAAAAATTCTAACAACAAAGGGAAAAAAAAAAACCACAGAGAGTGCTTCCACACCTTCCCCACTGAGGTGGGTTAATGGTGTACCAGCACCAGGCTGCTTCAGCAGCAGCACTCATATCATCAGCCAAAAGCCCACACTTCATCTGCGGCCTCAGCCTTTGAAAGGCCATCAGCTATGCAAAGCCCCTGAGGGTTGCTGTTTTATCTCAGGGTTGTGGGTGCTCAGCCTTAGCCAAACCTATCTAGGTTTGTTCCATCCCCACATCTTTTCCAGCTGACCCATCAAAGCCAACACTCCGCCACTGCCTCCAGTTTGAATCACTCTCATCCTGCCTTTATAGCTTTGTTGAAATCCATGCAGAGCTCAACCTGTTGTCAGACATACACTAATTTGTGTGTATCTAATTATTTGTTTCCCTCTTAAAACCTGTTTTTCAGCAGATTGCAGCTTTATTTTAATACATGCTTGGCTAGATCTTGATATACTGGTTGCCAGTAACCTAGACACAAATGGGCTTGCATTGCATAGGGGGAGCAGGGGGAGAAAAGAGACTGAGTTAAACTGAATTAAAAGCCCGTTCAGGAAACTGAATTAATCAAACCCATGAAACAAGCAGCAGCTTTGCATCACAGAAGATTCTGCTTTTATCTTTCTGTTTCTACCCCTTGAAATAAGCATTTGCAAAAGGGTATTAGAAACATCTCCTTACACAAACACTTTGACCACCTCCATTTTATGTGATTAAAGCTCTTAAACATCTGTTTAATCCTTTTTTTAATCATATGCTTGGCATTAAGAACTAGCTCAGCAGTGGATGACCAAACCAAGATCATTTTCACCTGCTTTCCCAGGATGTGAATGCACAAAGTCAGGCACCATCCTTGGCCTCTTCATTCAAGCAAAACTCTGCCAACAGCCTTTTACTCTTCCAGTAGCAGACTGGGCACTTTGTTTCTCCATCATTCTGGCTTCAAAAGCAGAAGTAGCTGAAAGCAAACTGAGGTGCTGCTCCAAGGCAGCAGTCTCTGCTGCAACACAGCAAGCAGCATAACTAGTGCTCCAGCACTTGTCTTGGTTTCATTCTTTCTCTGTAGCTTTCTCTTCTGGGATGGGGATTTTGAGGTGTCTGGTCTAAACTGCAGATTGGAAGACTGATTCTGAGGCAACTCTACCAAAAGAAAAAACATAATGTTATTTGCTGAGAAATAATGACTTTTTGGTGGAAGCCAACCAAAGCTGAAACAGGACAGGAAGGTCCAGGCTGGATTTTGCCTGTGATAGTGCTGGGTGTTCCTTGCATTAGTGCTGAGATGGGTTAAGTCATTTGCAGGGGTAGATGCTCAGCAGTAGCAACTACTGAGTAGGTCTCCACCCCAAGGTATTTCACCCTAAGGTTCTGTCTTCTTCAGGTCTAGGACATAGCACCTCTTCCTTCCCATTCTTCACGTGCATAGCCCTGCCCTTGCTGGCAATGGTTGGACAAGATGCCTGTCCACTGTACCTGTGATAATCTCTTCCCTGCTCAGCCACATCAGCCCTTCTTGCTGGAAAACTATGAATAAGCCTTGGTTTAAATGGCCAAACATAGCAACACAAGGCTCTGACATGTGGCTTCACAGTCAAAACACTTTATCCTCTGTAGGGATGGAGAAGGCTCCACAACTAACCCTATAACTGGGTTGATTAAGTATCAAGTCCTGACAGAAGCTGCTTGCAATAGCCTCACCTTTGGCTGCTTCTTCTACCCAGCTCCCTGCCTTTCCCCAGGCATGTGAAATCCAAGGAAGAGCATCCCACAGGCAAGAAAACTTCAAACCCCCTCAGCACAGGGGTTGCTGTGCTCCAGAACAGGCAGGAGACACACAGGGAGCTGGCAGCATGCATCCATGCATCCCTGGCACACCTGGCCTCAGCCACAGAGGGAGAGTGAAGTACTTATTCAGTTCTTTCCAGCGGTGAACACAGTCCAAGGACATTCTGATGTCTCTGCAGGATTTTTGTCAGTAGACAAAGGGGCTCAAAGACTTGATGCAACCAGTAGGATGTGAGGATACACCTCCCAGGAGGAGCTGTTATTGGCAAGCAGCTTTTCTGTGTCAACAAAGTTGCCTGGGACTTAGGAGGAGACACTCAGTTTGAATACACAGTCCAGAGCACCTGGGAAAGGCATCTTGCTCCTGGTGTGCAGAGGCCCAGCTGGAAGGCTGATGTTGTGCAGCATCTCCAGATGAGCACCAGTGACCTTCTCCCTCTTACAGGCCTTGGAGTCTGCAGGGTGCATGGCCCAGAGCAACCCTTCCATTGCTGGAAGGAATGGCCTTTTGCCAGGCCAAATTTTGGTGTGAGCACCAGCAGCAAGGAGATAGCTGAAGGTGGCCACTGCCTCATGGTTTCATCCTTGCAGAGTTGCATCTTGTCCAGACATGTCTGCCTCCACCTGCCAGCTAGACTAGCAGGAACACAGAGGATTCATCATCTCCTTGTAGCCCTTCCCTATTTCTGTCCAAAGACATTTTTGGTGAGCTTCTGCTCCTTTTTTTTTTTCTAAAAAGGAAATACAAAAGGAAAAGACGTGCTTGATGTTAAGGAAATCTAACAGAGCATGCAGCAATCCAACTGCTCAGACACATATGCTGCCTTCCTTCTGCTCTGTACCAGCGAGGCTGTGCCATATTTAGATCTGGCTCCATCTCTTGCAAACTTGACCAACTGTTCCTCCACAGCGTCATCCTCACTTGTTTACCCCCAAACTGTTCACTGAAATCCTCAGTTTATTTGGGGGGGAAGTAGGTTTTTATTGTTATTGACAGGAAAAGTACCAAATGCTCCAAAAGTCAGATCGACACAGTGCCGAGTAGAGAGGTCCAAAGATCCCTTGGTGAGTCACCACTTCATCAGGGACCTCCCGTGTGTACGGGCAGATGTGCTTCCCAGAAAGGGCTCTGCTGCAGCAGCAGGACCAGCTCTGTGCTGGCTACTGGTGCAGCATCCAGCTGCCCAATCATCTGCCCACAGGATGCTCCTACAGGAAGTGTGCTCCCAGATGAGCAGCAACTGGAATGACCACACACAAAGGCAGACACATGTTTGCCCATGGTGTATCTCACCCAGGGAGCTGCTCCAAGCAGAGTGCTGCACATCTGTAAAGCAAATGGGTAACAGCATCCTTAAGGGAAAGGCTGAGAAGTCCAGCTTTGTTACAAGTAGGAAACATGGGGAAAGGACAGAGGGCATCACCCTACCCTTGCCACTGCGCTAAACTACTCCAAGTTCAGAACAGTGTTTGGGCACTGGCTTTGGGACCAAGAGGCAGGCAGAGATGATCTTGCCCAATGCTTTCACCCATGGTCATGTCATGCATGAGGCAGAGGTGAGCCCTTGTCCTTCCACATATGGTGAGGAGTCTTGGAGGCTTCTCATTGAACATCCACATCTCTTCCTGGCTTGCCCTTGATGCCAGGATACTACTGGAGGATCTGATGACAACACGTCCTGCAGTCTTGCAGGATGCTGCAACATGCAGCATCTCAGCCCTCCTACCAGCTCTGGAGCTTGCATAGGAGTCTTTCACACACTTGCAGCAGATCTTACAGAGTTAAGAGCATTTTCCTGGCTTGCTGTGCTGGTGGAAGAGTGACTTACAGCACAGCAGATGGATGAAATTCTAATTTGGGTTTCACATGATTTATATAAATAGGCTTAGACGAGGTTGCGCGTAGATGGTGCAGTCATCTGCCAGCTTTGCTCCCTTTACCTCAAGACCCTCTTCTCTCTTCCCTTCAGTCTTACAGAGCATCCCAGTAATGTCTAGTGTGTTTGCAGTAACAAGTCACTTCAGCCTATGTCATCCTCCTGCAAACCACACAGCTCAGGTCTGGCCTTCTAGTAATACAAAGCAGCCTCTTGGCCCTTCCAGCTAGCTAGGGACAGCATTTATACTCATTGCTAAAAACAAGGGACAACTTGTCGAGAAGCACACCAGAGCCACAACTCCCCCAGTTGGCTCAGGAGGCTGGGGAGATGAGTATGGACCATGCTGCTTCCTAGCCAGGAGCACAGGGACAAGAATGAGGCTCCCCAATCTCCCCCCACTCACTCATAGGACACTGATTTCTGCCAGAGCTTCTCCCCGCTGGTGGGTGCTTAGAGTGAGAGGATACTAGTGGCTCCACTGCCACCCTCATGAAGATGACACTGCAGTTCCCTCCTCTTTCTCTGCACCAGTACATCACAAAGGAGCCTCCACCACATCCTAATGAGGAACAAATCAGCAAGCACCCCTTTGTTGGGTTTAATTATAAACCCCTGCCTCATCCCCACCATTCCTCTGTCCCTTGAAGGGTGCCATGGGCTGGTGCTCCTGCCAAGAAGGGGCTTGTGCTGCTAACAGATGAAGGTTTGACTCCAGTGGGGATCCAGCATGCTTCTGTTGAACATCTCCATCACACATTTATTCATTCCTAGAAAACAAGAATGGCATGATCCTAGCAGAATAAAACAGAAAAACCAGGCTGCTCTTTTCTTTATATGGCCACCAGAAGTTGGTTATGCTATAGCTGCATCTTACCTGTGTTGGATACAGCTCAGGGAACACCCTCTGGAGCAGAAGACAGCAGTAGGGCTCTGTTTTCAGCATCCATCAATTCCAAGATGTCCCTACAGAGGCAGTCGATGCCAAACCCACCAAGCCTAGGCTGAAGCAGGAATTCAGACACACGTTTCTCCAGTTTGAAGGCCAAAAGCCAGACTGCTAAAGAGAATGACACCTCCACTCACCTATGGACCCAGCCCAACACCTTCTCATGCAGCACCTCTGCCTTTTGAGGTACCTTTGCCTCCAGCAGGATGAATATCATAGCAAAGCAGATGCATAGTTTGGGGCAGAAACTGGTGGGAATGTCATTGAACTTCCTCTGCCTGCATCCTTCATTTTACAAGCTGGTTTTCTACAGATGCAAGGTTCAGGCAGCCATATCATCCCTGCAGCCCTCCTCTCTGCCTCTCCTTTTTGGACACTTACAGGCCCCTTTGGAGTGTAAATTTTGTGAAGTTTGGTGGCTGATGAGAATCTGATGAGTGCCTGTTTAGCTTTTCCCAGCCAGCAGGAGCCCACGTGCCCCCTTGAATCCACAACACAAACCCTTTGGAAAGCAGGAAGTGTGGGTTTCCGCCGCTCGTGGAACAAGTTGTATTATTTGTATTATTGTATCCTAGGAGCCCTAGTTTCTGTCCTGCATTTAGTTCCTGGCATGAGCAGTATTTTCCATGGTCAGCCTGGAAGGAGGGAGTAGACTTTAACCCCGTCAGTGCAAAGAGCAGATTCCCACATTTGGCTATTTCCATGCAGTCCTCCCCATGAGAAACAAAGCCCTCCTAGGATCAAGGCACATGCAAAGGAATCCCAACACCAGCATGGGGCTGCCTGTCAGAGAGGTGCAGATGGTTTGGAAGGCTGCCCGAGCCTTTGCAGCCTTTACCCTGCTCAAACCTTCAGCCCAGCTGCTGTTGAAAACTCTCTGATTCAGCCATAAACCAGAGAAAATAACTTAGGGGATGCAAAGCAGCACATGGGGTTGGGTGTCATGTGCTTCTGGGAGGAGTGACAGCCTCTGCCCTGGCATCACCTGGACAGGAGGAGAAAGTGAACCCTGAGCCCAGGATCTGACATCTTCTCCTGCTTCCAGCACTGGATGGTGTGGACTGGGAGGTGCAGCTCCTCAGCAGTCCCATCACCTGAGAGGTCTCACTGTCAGAAAGGCTTTTGGCAGAGCTGAGAATGTCAACTGGGAAAGCCAAATTTCCCATGGAAAATCACTTGGAGGGGAGGGGAAGCCTAAGCATCACCAGTGAAAAGCAGTGAAGGGAGCAGGAATACTGAGCAGGGATGATCCCTGCCCCAGAACCCAACTTCGGGTTGAAAGGTGAACTTTCACCTGCCAGCACATCTCTGCTGATGAAAACCCAGCTCCCACCAAAGCTGCACGTGCTTCTCATCCAAGTCACAAGAATTTGAGGCTGAGCTCAGAATTGGGAGAGTCAACATACATCCTTTGCAATGCTTCAAACAGAAATTTACCCAGAAAGGTTTGTGTTTAGAATCAATTTCAGAATTGGGTGATTTGGTTATTGTTGGGTTTTATTTCAGCCTTCATTTTACTAAACCTTTTAAAAAGCACCTACTTAGTGGTAATGAGAAAGATATTCCTTTGGAGGAGTTTCAGTTGTTTGTAGAGACAACACCTGAAAAATAATAATAAATAATAAAACTTTGCTAGCTCCCAAGAGCTAGGAAAATGAATCACATTTGTCTAGAAACACAGACTGGCAGGTGAAGCAGCATTTGGTACAGACACAGTCTCTGAGGCTTTCCCTGGGTGTTACCAATAAAGTGACATTATTTCAGTCCCAAGCAGTAGAATTTCTTACGGCATCTTTGCCAAATATCTTGTGACCAAGCTGAAAGCTTTGATGAATAGGACAGCTGATTCCCACAACAGGTCACAAATCACTGCTTCCCCTTCGTGAGATGATGTTAACACAGATTTCAGTGTGAACCATCAAGCACAAATCCAGACCTCAATCCATGCCAGCATAAAAGCTTGGATGAACCATCTACTGAAGCCTCTTTCTTGAGCAAGGCACTTTTCTGAGCCAGGCACTCAGGCTCTTTGCCTCTCCCCTGGGATTCAAGGGCATCACCCCAATTATTTTGGTCTCACACAAAGTGAAGTCACCACTGCCTCAGCACTACTTGCTCAGAGCTCTTCCCATTCACAACTCCAGTTCATTCACTCCAAAGCATTCCCGTTGGCCAGATGCTTATCATTCCTGTATCACCCTCCAACTATTTTGCAGGGGTGGTAGGAGTGGCTTTTGGAAGACATTTGAGCACACACAAATACAGGCTTGGGCTGCTCTGTGTTTGGACAAATAAATAAGGGCAACTTAACCAGAAGAAATGTTTCTATGGTCGCTACGAGCAGGAAGACAGTATCCTAGCCTTGCCAGAAAAGAAATCCCCATGGGGATTTCTGAGCACACCCAAAAACCAACTGGACTAAGACTTTGCCTGCCCGCTCCTCTGATCTGCGTGGGAGAGGAACTGGAAAAAATGGAAAGTTTTAAAAGAAATTAAAATAAACAAACAAACTAAAAACCCCTTACCTTCACAGACACAATCTGAACTGCCTGAAAAGCAACACAGCTGCATGAGTCAGGCAATGTGGGCCAGGTCTCTCCAGCCCTTAGCTGATGGAGGTGGCTACTCCTGCAGCTCCCAGGGGCCAGCAGCTTCTGCCCAGAACAGCCACTCACATATAAACATAGCCAAATATCTTTTTTCTTTACCCTTTTCATAACACACTTAGGAAGGACAGCCTGTCTGGGAGTGCTTTTCCTGGCCCTGTGGCACAGAAGCAGCAGGCAAGTGGCAGCCCTGGTGCAATGCTATTGGTAATAAGTTTCCCACCTTTACATAAAGCCATCCCGGACCAGTCTGACTCAATGTCCAAAGCACCTGTTGGCAGGTTCTGGTGTTCCTACTGGTTACAGACAGCAATGAGCTGTTTCTGTGTGAGGAGATGGTTTCAAGAAGGCAACTGAAGAATTAGCAGCTGCTGCTCCATGAGGTTTCACAGATGCATCAAAAGGAGCAAGGTGGGCTTGTTCTGGAGCCAGGACCTGCACAGGGGAGGGAAAACACAAATCAGGCATCCACTGAAATCCTAAGTGCTCTGCAAGTATTACACCATCCAGGGAGCAGGATCCCAGGCCTGCAGTCACCCCTGTGCAGGGCAGCCTGTCCTGCTGAGGTTAGTAGGGCAGATGTGCTTAACACCTGGCAGCAGGTCCCAGCCCTGATCCCTCTGAAACTAGCAGCTAAAGTCCCATTTAACTTCAATGGTGCCAGGATCTGGCCTGGATCTCAACTAAATCCATGACCATCGATGGCTTTGCTTAGGATTTAATTCCCTGGATTAAAGGGAATTTGCCCCACAGTCCCCTGGCAAGTCCTAGCTCTCTGGGCAGAGCTCAGCACCCACATCCCACCACTGCTCCTTCGTGGCCAACAAGAGCAAACCAACCCAAGGACCCTGGCTTTTAAACAAACAAACAGCAAAAAGAAAGAAAGAAAAATAAAAAGAAGAGCATTTATTTTGCCTGCAGCTGTGCTCTCCCAGACAGAGGATTTCTGTGGCAGGACAATAAGGCTTTATACGGTGAGGTTAAGTTCCAGTTACTTGAAACTATCAGCTCTTGTGTTCAAATCATCTTATTACCTCCACAATCAAACAAGGCTTCCCTGCCGGCAAGTATTCGGTCATGCTGGTTAAACCAGACACTGGGGCAGCCAGGGCTGGATTTAAAGTGATCTAATAGGAGCTGCCTGTGGCTGCTTTGGGGAGGGGGAGTACAGCCATCTTCATGTTGGGCTGCCCAGCCCCTTTCCTGCAAGGGACAGGCAGGTCCTGCATGCTGAGGCCTGGTGCTGAGAAAGAGGAAGACAAAATCAAACCCTGAAGTTAGGATTTTGGTTTTCAAATATCCCCTCTGAGAGTGATGTGCAACCACCTAGCATCTGTTTTGTACCTCTCCAAAATATTTAAGGCCTGGTGAGATATCACAGAATCATAGAATGGTTAGGGTTGGAAGGGACCTCTGGAGGTCATCATATCTCCAGCAGACTTGTGTTTTGTCTTTCTTCAGGCAAACCTTGAACCCAGTTCTCTCCTGGCTATTGCCCCTCCCACCAGCACGCTGGGGAGGACAGCATCCCTTCTAATTATCTATCCAAATGCTCTCCATGACCCAAGCAGAAACAAAGAGTCCTAGATCTCATTGGTCCAAGCTAGACCCAGTTTGGGAAGTTAATATTTGGGCATATCTTGCAGTCAGCAGTGCTAAACATGTGATGAAGCCAACATGAGTTTCAGAGCTGCAAAGCTAAAGATAGCAGATGCTACAGCCCAAGAGGTGCTTCTGAGCTACGACATTCTGTGATTCTGTGACAGCAAGGAGGTGGCAGGAACACAGAGGAGCATGTGCTGAACATTGCTGGAGAGGCAGTGGGTGACCAAGTGATTGCATTTGTCCCCATGCAGAGGAAAGGGATTTATAGACCAACCTGGAGCCTTGCAGACCCACACAGACAAGAGGAACATTCTGGCCTGACATTTCACCATGCAGACATGGAAGGCAACCAGCAGTGAAACAGGAGGAAAACAAGTGGCCTACATCTCATTTATTTGTACTGAAAGACACTGCTTTCCATCCAGCCTCACCCTGCCAGCTCCCCTTCCCTCTGTCACAGCCCTGCAAGTGCCTTGCAGCTGCAGTTACCGAGAGAAGAAGCTGCTGGTCAAAATCAATGATGCTTCAGCAGGCAGCAGCAAGCAGTTACTGGTGAGCAGTGCTGCCTGATCCAGGTGAGCTCCTCACAGCTTAGCCAATGCCTCATACCTGCTGTTGAGTTTCAGTCACAGCATGAGATCCCTTCCACCACACACCCTGGGCACCAGCTGAAGCCTGACTGATGCTGCAGCAGCAGCAGCTCTGTCTGTCTGCTAGGTAGAACATGAAGTTTCTCTAGCAACAAGCTGTCTGGAAGGAGCAGGAAAAGGAAACAGCCTCGTGAAACACACTCATGGGCTGAGGATACTTTATCCATCAATGTACCATAGCTTGTCTCCCTCAACTACCCCAACATCCACTTCTAAATCTATTCTGCTCCTCCTCACCAGTAGTCTCTGGCTTTGCTCTGCACCAGCTGAGCTGGTCTTGCAGCAGGATCCTGCAGCCTGGCTGGATCCAGCCAAACCCTGGGTGCTTCATCAGCCCCTGTACCAGTGCAGCCTGGCATGGAGCAAGCACCAAGCCTGGGAGCTGCGCTTGGAGCTGCTCCAGCTCTGTGCAAGTCTCCAAGGGAAAACTGTGGCTCCCTATGATCTGCTCCACCCCTTTGCTCTGAGATCAATCTCCATTGAGGAGCTGTAGGATCTCCCCTGTAAATACCTTGCTACCCTACAGTCTTGACTACCAAAGGAAAAGATGTTGCACTATCAGACCCCAGTGCATGGTCCTGGCTTTCAGGAGTTATCTCAGACCCTGGGAAGGAAAGGCAAGGGAGCAACACAGAACCCCCTGGGGATGCACAGAGGCAGCTAGCTGCTCGGAGCAGCTTTCCGGGCTGCGTGCAGCAACATGCTAAGGAAGTTCCCAAATGCATGAGGCCAGGGCATGAGTCAACTCACTCTGTTTGGCTCCTTTCAAACTAAAAGGCTTTTTGTCCTACCCAGCTTCCCTTCCAGTTCCTTGGAAGGCCGGGAGAAAGCACAAAGGCAGAGGAGTTGTCCACCACAACATTCTACTGGTCATGTTAGAGAGCTACAGATTTGATGGGTGGACTGTTCAGTGGATAAGGAACTGGCTGGATGGGAACAGGTTGCCCAGGGAGGTGGTTGAGTTCCCATCCCTGGAGGCATTCAAGGTGAGGCTTGCCAGGGCTCTGGGCAACCTGATCTAGTTGGGGATGTCCCTGCCCACTGCAGGGGGGTTGGACTAGATGATCTCCAGAGGTCCTTTCCAACCCAAACCATTCTAGGATTCTAAAAGCTGCATGAGCATGTCCACAAAGCAGGACCTACAGTGCCTCAAGAGCAACACCTGGGCTCTGTGTCCCAGATTCACACTCCTCTTCCTAGACCTCCCTTAGGTCCTATCCTAACAGGCACCACTAACCTGAGCTGGCTGGCTGGCTCCTCAATGTGAGGTGACATCCTGACCTTTTCAGGAGAGCTCCAACTGCTCTACAAAGACTGAGCAGAAGCTTAGCTGGGCTCTCTGCATCAGCCAGCTCTGCCTGTCCCTCCAGGGGCACAAGCCAAGGACCAGAGTCACTGCAGACAGCAGCTCTGTTCCAGGCAGGCAGATGCTCAGGGGATCGTCTAGACACGATGGCCACTTCATATGCCTCATTTCACATCTTCTCTCTTCAAGTAGCTCTCAGGTAGCTTGAATTAATGACCCAACACATTTCCACCCAAGCCCCAGGTTAGGGGGGGGAAATTTGCACAGGTGTGGCAGTGTTTTGTTACACAGCAAGATGCAACAGCTCCTGGCTACACACCAGAGCTTCCCAGGGCTCCCAGAGCCCTCTGGATGCTACTACTGCATTCTCTGGTGCTCAAGATCCTCAGCACATGGCTGATGTAAGCCTCAACACCTCTGAGCTCACCTTTAGAAGGTAGAGGAACCAGTGCAGGTCTGAGGCACAGCCACATCTCAGGCAGTGGTTTAGCTGGGCATGGAGACCACCTCCCTTAATGGCTTCATCTTGTACTTGACACCATGTGGTACCTAAGGTGTGAAAAACACAGGGTAAATGAGCTAAATCTCATAATTATTTAATAGAATAACCACAGGATTGAAGTGGGTTCATTACTTAGAAGACAGGCTGCTAGAAATCTTCCCTGTTCTTAGAGCACTAACCTGAACACAGGAAAGGCTTTGCCACATCCTCCACTTAGGGGAGCAGAGAGGAGGAGGAGGGCTTATTTTCATAGATTATTGATCCTGACTTCAGAGAAGCCATCTCTCGTCTCAGGCTCTGGCACCACAGGATGCCAGCACAAACCCAGGTTTCTGGATGGCCAGCATGAGTGCCCACATTGGTCTGGATCAAAGAAAGGGAGACAGCCACCTTCCACAGCCCCATCATCCACTTTTCCAGGGCTGTGGCTAGCACTCTTCCAAGGGGGGGGTAGTGAAATGAATTCATTAATTGCCTCTATCCTTCAGTGATTCATTAAAACAAGTCATTTTAAAGCATTTTTGGCACTTCTGTGGAGATGCCTTTGATGAACCTACTTCTTACTCTTGCAAGAACAGCCCCATGTGAGAGGGGGGACAGGCCAGAAGTCTTCCCTGCACAACACACAGCAGATAAGCTCTGGCCACGTGTAGCTCTTGCAGCAGGACTGGAGTGTTTCTGCAGAGACATCTCACAGCATGCTGAGGCCTGGCTATGTTTTGCCAGTGATCAATTCAGCCCGAGGGAGCTGAGCTGCATGAGGAGATCCCCCCTTGTGCTTCAGGTGCAGCTGGAGAACATCACTACATCTGTACATGGGGAATTCCTCACCTTGCAGGGCTGTGCAGTCCAGAAACAGCTCTATTGGGTTGATTGTTCAGGCAGAGCTCATTTACTTTGAGAACAGCAGCCACATAGCCACCTTTCTCCTTTCACCTCTTCCACTCCCACAAAGCTATCCAAACCCACAAGCCAGAAGCACACCATGAGGCTCTCAGGGCTTTGAGCAGAGCCACCAAAAGCCATGCTGGCAGCTGAGCTGCTGGCTCCTGGCTGAAGAGCATGGCCTCAGCACTTGCAGACACTGCCTGTAACGGGCTACAGCGATGAAGACATCATTGGCAGTGCTTGGCCTGGGCTTCCTTCCAGCAGCCCTCACTGCAAGGAGGGGGTGACCAATTCCCAGAGTGGCTCTGTGAAGTCATTCTCTCCTGACATGCTTTCTCCTCCCTGATACCATCAGCTGGGAGAACAGGCAAAATAGTGGTCTCCTGCTGCAGGATTTGCTTCCGAAGGCATCGGCGAATGCTGCCTGGCTGCTCACAGGAGGTTACCAGCACCCAGTAGGTGCTCCTGCCACCTCTGCTCTGAGTACACTGCTGTGCAGAAGCATCCCCAGAGGGCTGATACTTGGGGAGCTGGGTGACATGTGGGGGAAGGCTCAGACAAGGCAGGAAAGAAACAACTTGCACAGCTCAGTCCCTCTTGTTGAGCCTGTCCCAGGAGTGTCCTCATGCTGCAGATAACCAGCTCAGCAAAACCTCCATCTACCCTGGAGCAGAGACCTGTGTGGTCCAGAGCAAGGATGCAAGTGGAGGCAGGACCCTTCATTTAAAGGAGAGAAATGGGGCATTAGTGATGAACACTTTCCAGAGGGGCTCCAGCAGGAAAGCAGAGCACCTCCCACATTGCAGCTGAGGTTTTTCCTCCAGTCCCTCTGATGCCCAGCAAAATACCCAAACAGAGAGGGCAAGGAGCCATCCAGGGGACTGCTCGGCACCCAGGCTGCTGCTCCTGGGATCAAGGGCATCCCCCAGACCCAGAGAGAGCAGCTGGGAGTAGCTCCCAAATTAACAGGAGTGGGAGCTCTGCTCCCGAGTTGGAAATATTTAAAGATTTTCTGGGCTGGTGTCTTCACCTCCTCATCCACCCCAGCAGCACCAGCCATGGTTTTACCTAAAAAGAGTCCCAGTATAGCTCATCCTGCAGTGCTGGGGCTGCTTGCTGCCCTTCCAAAAGCTTTTATCCGCTCAGGATGCCCCTGCCAACACCCACAAACACTCACCTTCTGCCCCAGTTTCCAAATCAAACATTTTAATTTAAGGCAGAATGAATTAGTTGAAAGAGGGGGGGAATAAAAATCACATGCAGAAAGTGCCATTTCCCCTCTATTTTCTAGAAGTTATCATGAACCATTTCTTTAGTCTTTAAAGTTGAGATTAACCAGAAAATGAAACATTTGATCTGTTCATTACTTCTCTCCCTTTTTTTCATTTCCTTTGTGACAAAATAGAAAAAAACTATTGAAACCTTTAGAAACCATTTATGAAAGGGAAGACACTTTCATTTCTCAGCTACAACACAAGCAAGATTCGTAGTCACTTTTAGCATCTTCACCCTCTACCTTCTTACTCCTAGAATTTAGCAGGAGGGAAAAACATCTTGAAAAGATTCAGGGGAAAAAAACCAAGCCAGATTCCAGAGATCCTGGCTCCTCAAGCTCTAGAGAAATTGTCAAAACTTACTGACACTTAAAGGCTACTGAGACCCATCCAGCCTCCCCGATCCTTGAGGGGAACCTCCTAGCTTCACCACAACACCTCTCCAAATCTGGTTGCCCTCTTCTGGTGACACTTCTGGTCTAAGCTCCCTAAGGAAGAAGTTTTCACTGTGATGGTGGTGAGGCCCTAGTAGGGGTTGCCTAGAGAAGTTGTGGATATCCCATCCCTGGAACTGTTCAAGGCCAGGTTGGGTGAGGCTTTGAGCAACCTGCTCTAGTGGAAGATGTCCCTGCCCATAGCAGGAGTTTTGGAACTGGATGATGTTTAAGGTCCATTCCAACCCAAACCTACTAAATACTAGCACTGGAACCGTGTTGGTGGTGGAAATAGTCAAGAACTGATTTGAAATTAAGTGAGTTTGATAGTGTTTATACCTTTTCATCTTCACACTCAGGCTGTCAGGGTTCAGTAATAGGCTGAATCATAACACTTGGGCTTATCATTCTCTGACAGAGGCAGCAATATCCCTCCAGGCTGGGGACAGCAGCAAAGCCACGTGGTTGGCTGCAGCAAATCTGCATAACTTGGATGTGCTCATTTGACTTCCAAGGAATGATAAAGTGCAACTGGAGAATAAGCTTCCCCTGAGCAACTTCCATGACCAAGTCCAAGATAATCATGGATCTGTGTGTGGATGCTCTGCAGCAAGGGAGAATGTGCTCCTGAATGATGGAATCTGTTCCGACTGCTGGCGGTCAGCTGTCCACAGCTTATTCAGATGGCCAGGGGATACCAGCTTGGGAATGAGGTGTCCTTGCCTGCCCCAGACCTACAGAGAGAAAACATATGACCTGCAGGATGCATGTAGCTCCACATGCTTTAGAGGTGCTCTTTAAGGAGCCTCCAAGCTCGTGCAAATCAAATGCACCTAAATACCAAATGGATTTCAACCTAATTCCAGAGGTAACACCACCTACTCACATGCAAAAGCAGGGAGCAGACGGCTTGCTAATTAACATGTCTCCTTCATGAATGTTACACTTCCCAAGGAGGAATTTGGTGCTCGAGCAAAAGGCTGCTGAAGGCAAGCCAAGCTCAGTTGAGCAGAGGATCTTTTGAAACTGCTGAGGTCCCTCCACCAGACCTGGTGCTAAAGACAGCACCTGGTTTCAATACCCACCAGGTGAGTCAGTGAGTGCTACTGCTACCCAGGTGACACCACCAAAACACAGGCAGCTCACAGCCACATCACAGGGGACATAGAAGCTGTGGTGGCAAGGAAGGAGTTGGGAAACACAGTAAACCACAGGGCATTTGTGGTCCAGAACCTGGCATTTGACAGTACCTGGGGCCTGACCTTTTTTAAGCCACACCCAAATCCTTCCCCAAAACCTTCTGGAAGCTTCCTTGGGCTGCGATACCCTGCTGGCACTTGCCCTAACTTCTGCCATAAGCAGCTGCCCCAGGCAGTTGCCATCAGTCCCATCCACAGACAGTAATTACACAGCCCAGGGAAGGGTTGGCACAGCCACACACTGGGCTGGGAAGAGCCGGATTTGCCAGCCAGGCAGCTTTTCCCTCAGCCAGGGCTCCCAAGCCTCCTGTGATGAGGTGTTACCTTGGTCTCTATTTGTTGCTACTGGCAGCCTCCTTTGATGTTAGCCCACGAGGCTGAGTGGGGAGAGACCAAAGAATCCTCACTGAGATGCACCTGGTGTTCTTGGAGAGCAGCAAAGTACCTTCAGTGTCCTCCCAACCCCAGCATCCTCACTTCCACTTCAGAACAGCTCTGATGTCCAGTCCTCCAAAACCCAGGCAGTGCCTGAATCCCATTGGTCTTGTGTACAGTTTAGATATTTAGAGTAGAAATTGTGCTCCTAAACCCCTCCAGGAATCTCACTTTACTAATTCTAATTGAGTTGGGCAGGGAAAGCCAGGTCCAACCACTTAAAAGGGTTCCTGCTTTTAATCAAAGTGCTGGAGCTGCTGCACTGGGGTCAATGGACTCCTCTGTTTGGATGCTTACAAACTCAGCAGCTGTGCTGGCAGTGCTGGTGAGCAACCAACCACCAGTCCCATCATGGCTGCATTTGGAGGAAGCTTCCAGAGATACTAAATGGACACCCTTGGACTACAACTCACACTGCAGAGGAGGAGACAATGTCAGGATGTTGCAAAGGCATCACCTGTCAAGCCATGCAGCACTGGCTGCAGTCCCTCCCCTACCAGTAGAGGTGGCAGCACCTGTCACAGGATTTGCTGCTCACACCTAAGCCACCAGGAGGTTAGCAGGAGTCCTGCAAAGGGAGCAAGGACTATGCAAGTCCTTGGGCCCAAGGATCTTTAGGTCACAATGACAGAAGGTGGCACCCTGATTACCTCTCGGAAAGGTGACAGAAGGACAATGGAAGGAGAGCAGGATGGACCAGGCTTTGCAGAACAAATGAACTTTTCCATTCTCCTCCCAAGTCAGCTCAAAGGATGCTGGTAACTGCCAAGAGCTACAGAACTGCTCTGTCCTCCAGGCTGGCCATGGTAAGAAAAAAAAAAACCATGGTCTCATCTTCATCACTGGCTAAGTCAAAACAAAGTCCTGTCCAGCTCTTGCTCTTAGGAGATCAAATTCATGGGTTGCATGCAAGCTTTCCTCACAGGCTGGCTGCTGGCATTTGGCCTGTGACAAACAGCCATCCCAGCAGCAGACTCCAAGCTGAGACTCAGTCCCAGAGCAACCTTGAAAGCCACTTCTAAGAAAATACACAGCCCTTGTTATCACCCTGTGGGACAAGTAGAGGCTTCAGGATGCTGTTCCATAGCCCTTTCTGGACAATGACCCTTTAAACTTAGCTCCTATTACAAGCATGGATGAAATCTACATGGCACAGTGGAAAAAACATCCCAGAACACTCACCCAATCTTTGGGAGCACATCTAGCACTGCCCAAATGGCCTCCCTCGCTGCTGGAAAGTCTGCCTTTCCCCAACCAAAACACTCCTCTGCAGGTCATTTTTGCACTTCCCTCAGCATACTCCTTCCCTGCCTGCACAGCCAGGGAAGCAGCTGTAATCTGGCTTCAGGAGGGGCACACGTGATGTTGCCATGGAAATGGCTGTGATGTGACTGTGGCACCACTGGGCATGGGCAGGGAGCACAGCCAGGACCCCTGAGGCAGGTGCTGCTGGAGAACCCTCCTTGGCCAAGTCACTGAAAAAACAAACCACCCCAGCCAGGAACAGTAAAATCCTCTCAGAGCAAGGACAAGAATGTTTCATGGCTGCTCAAGCCCTCACTGTAGCACCAGTGGCACATGCACCAGGAGACCAGTAGAGATCACTTGGCATTTATCTTGGTAGTGATGCAGCTCTTGCTATGTCATTATCAACACACCTGCTTCATTGGCTCCACTAAAAAGTCATTAATAACCCTTGCGTAAGCTAAGGGACAAACATCCCCTAACGTTTCTTATTCATCAAGTAAGTGTTATCAAGGACTTCGTCTTTTCAACAGTTTGGCCAGTCAAGTCAGCCCTATGAAAGTGTGATATCAGCCACCACAAGGAAAGAGAGAAAAGCCCTTCCCAGTGAAAAGCAGGACATCTCCCAGCCCAATGCATCCTCCTCCTCAGTCTTGAACCTGTAAGATAAAAGAACAGCAAGAAATAGAAAGGTCTCACTGACCTCCTTATCCCTGTGGAGCAGGCACTGTCTGGATCCCAATCCACAAGGTGTAGAGCAACCCCTCAGGAAAGTAGCAGCAGCCTTAGTGACAGGAGCATTCCCACAGAGCCTAGAGGACAATCCCGATTTGTGATTAAAAATCAGGCTATAAACTCTTGGAGAAGAAGCCATCCTCTCTTAATTGTGATGGATTGGAAGCTGTCTATGCTGGGAAAGCAGAGCTTTAAGCACAGCTTGCCAAGGGCTGCCTGGGAAAGGACAGGTCTACACCTGCTCCTAGTTCTTCTTTTAACCCCATGGCACCCCTCACAGTTGCTGTTGGAAACAGATGCTTCCAGTCAGACCCACAAAGGCTGTACTGATCTCCTCTTCCAGGCCTGTGCTCAAGCCCCACACTGGGCAGAGCTAGAGAGAAACCCAGATGCAAGGCTTGGGCCATGCTGAAAGGGACCATGCACAATCCCACATCAACGTGTCCCAGGGGGCAGGATGGAGGATGGCTGCCCTGGAGCTGAACAGCAGCAAGGCCTTTGCAGATGCAGAGACAGATAAGTACTGCAAGTTTAAGAGTTCCCAGGGTGTCAAGCAGAGAGATTCTATTGCATCTGAAGCAGATTGCAAAGGAAAGCAGAATAAAAACTGGATTCACTGAAAACTGAGAAAGGACAAAGCTTCAGCTGTCACGTATGGGACTTGAGGAAGCAAAAATGCTCCTCTAAGGCTCAAGGAAGGAAGGAAAGGCATCACAGCACCAACCTGCCCACTGATGTCCAACTGCTGTGTCACCACAGGGTTTTTCAGCACTCCAAACCCCTCACCCTTGAGCAGCCATGCAAGTGCCCAGAGGTGCACCCAGCACCACATCACCAAGGTTGGCCTCTTCATCTGGGCAGGAAGGCTTTTAGCATCCTCCCATGCTGGAGCCAGTATGAGTTATCTTGCAGGCTGGTGTTTGGCAGGTAGGAAGCCTGGTGAAGGGCATACCACATCAAGCACATGCTTCTCTGCTGCCCCTTGGCGCTGGGGCTCCCAGACCACGGGGCTCAGCACCCCACTCCCAGTCACAGATCTTCCAGTTTCTTTGGTCCTTTCATCAGCCCAGACATGCAACATCAAGCAAACCTGGTAACTGCTTCTCATTTACCCTCAGAAGAGTTGAAAGAGCCTGGCCAATATTTATAGCAGCAAATGAAGCTAGTAGTGCACTGGCTGCATTGAGAAAAATAGCTGAGGCTTCTTGGAGCCCAAGATTGTTTATTATTCATCAAATTGGATTCCACCTTTCTCCTTCAATTTGATGTGGGTTTTTTCCTAAAATATGGGATTTTCTTTGTGTTGAGGTTTTACTTAAGGATTAAAAAGTAGGACACAGAAAGGGAAAACAGGGGAAAGAGGAACAAAGGATTACAAAAATACATTGTTCCGTAGAAACAACATTTCAGCTAACAGAATTTACTCTTAGAGAAGCCTGCAGAGAAGACATCAACAAAAGGCACATTTTTAAGGAGCTACTCAACAGATTAAGAACTCAGTTGACATCAACACCTCCACCAGAGCCAAACCATTACAGCTAATGGTGTCCCAAATCAGCTGTGGGAATCAGTCCCCTGCAAACCAGGAGTATCCCTCTGGGAGGGCTAAAGCAGGGCAAGAGGTGCAGGAGCAGGCACTTGGCTGGTGCAAGGCTCCTGCTTGGAGAACCTCTGTGAGCTGCCCACAAAGCCAGCTGACCACAGGGCTGTGAGAAGAGGATGGGATTTGCTACTGAATTACCACATCTGTTTTCTCCAGGGTTTGCCCAGGAGTGAGTCATGTCAAGGGGAGGCTTTGAGCATGGTCTGGATCTGGGCAGATAAAAGCAGTGTTATTTGTGTCCATTTGCTTGAATTAGCCAAAGAGAAAAGTGCACATCACATCAACCCTGCAAAATAAACACTTACCCAGAAAACATTTCCTGGGAACTGCTTTCCTTCATTTAACACCTGCCCAGGGAGCAGAAAGCACAAAGCAAGAACCAGTCATGGCCAGAGGAGAGGTGCCAAGGCATGGGACACCCTGTGCCC
This sequence comes from Bucco capensis, assembly GCA_013396975.1. Lineage (NCBI taxonomy): Eukaryota > Metazoa > Chordata > Aves > Piciformes > Bucconidae > Bucco > Bucco capensis. The sequence continues at coordinate 914,080 of VWZO01017862.1, forward strand.
ACCCAAACCTCTCCTGGTGGCTGGGGCTATCCCTGTGGAGGCACCCAGCAGGGCTGGCAGCAGGACAGCATCAGCTGAATGCCACAGATGAGGAGGATTTAGGAATTGGGTAAAATGGATTCAGATCTTGCCAGAAGCAAGGAGGAGTTGCATTGGGATGTGACCCTAAAGGAGTGCTCTGAGCACAGGGAGAGCAGCAATGACCTCAACACTGCCCTGACCAAAGCCATGCTGAATCCCTCATGGCTTCAAGGCAAAGGAAGTGGCAATACTCTGCAAACTTGCTGTTCAAAGTCTTTCACCCAGCTTCACTCAGAGTAAGTCAGTAGATGTTGGCTGGCAGCAGATGCCACCTTGATGACTTTGCAGAGCAACTCCCACTGAAGCACTTAACAGACTCCCAAAACTTCCATTTTTGGAAAAGAGAATTTTCCACAATACTATCCAATAATTGCTGTTTGGTTCATCCTCTACAACACAAGTCTGAGTATATGAAAACATACATAACACCTAGGTGACATAAAGAAGAGAGATCAGAATTACCTCTAAAAGAGCAATTAGGCTCAAAGTTTCTGGCATCCAATTATCAGTATTACACCTTATGTTTGCATTTCAAAATTAGTTGGTCCTGAAGGTGACTCATTACCCCCTGCCCCAAAACACTTCATTGGAGCTAGAGTCAGCTGGAAAACAAAGACACCTGTTATGGCAAAAGATTCACAGTGCTCTTCTGTCCACACATCAAAACTTGGGGGAAATTAGGAAAGACAACTAATCAGGGAATGCAATGGCATAATGCTATCCACCAAGGTACTTGCTCTTCCTTGCCCAGCAGGCTATGAGCCCTGGCACTGCTCACAATCACTAACCCACAGCGGGCCAAGGCAGCAGGCACCTACAGAAGGGGGCAAAGGGGCTTTTCATTTAAAAGATAGTAGGGTATGGGGGAAAGATACTTTCCTGAGTACCAGGGCCAGGCTGGAAAGCCCAGAGAACATGGATGTGTGTACAGCATGCTACTGGCTTTCCCCTCCAGTGTTATGGTGGAGCCCAGCATGGTCATGGTGAGATGACCACATGCAGTTTCAAAGCTGCCTCCCAACTTCAATAGGTGAGAGAGAAGGAAGGAAAATGGCCCCAATTGCTGCACCAATTTTCATTGCTATTAAATATAATCATCTCTGCTCTCTTTCATCTTTGCTTCTCCTCCAAGAGCTGGCAGAGGCAGCAGGCAGTAAGGAGAGGCAAGAGAGCAGGGTAATTGCAGCAAAGAATGTAACCTCCGAAGCAGGCTCCCGAGCCACAGGACAGGCAAGCAGGGAAAGCCACCAGCCACAGAGAAACAACAGGCCCCTTGCTATTGGAGAGCTGGGAAGGGGAAAGGCAGCAGAGACAGAGACTTGGTTTCTTGAAGCAAGGTTAAGTGACTGGTTTCTGGTGCAGGGAAGGACTTGGCACCAATCACGAGCTCCAGATCTCAAGCAGCTTCACTATGGTAAAGCAAAAGCAAGGCTGGCTCTGGCACAGGCAAAGCAGCTGTGGCCTGAGGCAGCACACTACCAGAGATGGCAAAATCACCCTAGGTGTGCTGCCCACAGCCTAGGAACAGCAAACTCATCACCAATATGGACCAATATGGAGCTTCCCTGCCAGCTGCTGCCCTTTGCAGCATCAGGGAGGTGATGGAGGTATCTCCAAGCAAGAATTGCTGCTGGGTAGCACAGGTGCTGGCAGGGCTGTTGACACAGATCTTGTGCTCCATCCAGAGATGCTATCACAGAGAAATCCCACAAAGGAGAGCAGCAAGGAGCCAGGGCTTCACTCAGCTGCTTGCTCCTGACCCCACAAGCAGGTATTCGCAGCACAGGAGAGCTCCCTACCTTCTGGGAGCAGGACCTCCCTGTGCAGAGCAGCCCCCCATGGAGCTGTGGCTCCCCATCCCACCCTCATTCCATCCCCTTGCAAAGAAGGTCAAGTGGTTTATGGCCTGGTACTCAGCTTTCCTAAGTTATTACCTGGTAACAGCAATGGACTGGGAGCAACCTCCCCCTGGTCCTGCTGCCTGTTTTTATCTCTTCCCTTTCCAAGGCCACCCCTGCAGCCTCCAGTCCCTGCTCCAGCTCTGGGGAATAAGCACTTTCTCTTACTCAGCTCTACTATCTGCAGAAAGTGCCTCTGCCCACATCCCCAGCTGATGCCAAAGGCAGGTGCTACATCAGCTGCCTCAGAAGCTGGTTCTGGTGACTTTCAGATCCTCTTGAAGAGCCATGTCAGTGCTGGGATACTAATGCCTGAAGGCAGCAGAGCAGGGGTAACTGCTGGCTGGCTCTTTGCTCACCCCAGCTCTTAACCATACCTGAGCCAGGCCAGAGGTTCAGGGCCCTTCTCCAGTTTGCAGAAATACAGAGAGAAGGGAAAGCCAGGATGCTCCTGGGCTATACCTTGAACATTTCTGGCTATCCAGGAGCCCCTTCACCAGTGGGTCCTGTTGCAAAACATGGTTTTAAGGTACATTCCCTCTGGCTAGGTCAGCTCAGATTGCTCACTACTGCCTTGTTACACACAGAAGTTGACTTTTCCTGTCTGCATGGGAAGGCTGACAAAGCCACAGCTTGGAAAGCAGCAGGCTAGTGTAAGGCATGGGACCTAGAGGCAAAAAAAAAAAACCAAACGTGTGGCACTTGGCCAGGCAAAAACCTGGGCAGGTGTATTAGTAAATGACATCTGGACAGTCTTGGCACAGACAAGAGACAGCTTTGTTCCATCTTGGGCAGGGTGCTGCACAGGAGCAACAGATCTGCCCTCTGAAAATGAGATGAAGCAGCCCTGTGGACTGCTGCAGTCTCCAGAGCAAACCAAGGCTGCTCAATGCTGCCAACACAATCCCAGCTAAAGGTATCTAAAGAATTTTCAGCGTCTTCCACAGCACATAGCTTGGATCACACGTCCCAGCCCAGATTACAGCCCCCCTTCTCCCACCTGGGCTGCTATATTTAGAAGACCAATCTCATGGCCCAGCATTATTCCTTCCCCTGCTTCACTGCATGACCTGCAGGGACTCAGGCAAGAATTCCTGCTTTGTCCCCCATCACCTGGGCTGCTGTCAAGGCACTTTCATGGACAAACCACTCCTTTGTGCTCAGGTGAGCTCCTCTCCCCCTCTCTGGCCAAGTCCCTTGGCTGATGGGAAAGGCTGTGCTAGCAGGCAGGTTTTTGTACTCTCCTCCAGCACACCTTGCTTCAGACACTTTGCAGCAAGCATTTCTTTTTAAGATCTATTGATTTCATAAATAATAGAGTAAAGGAAAGAACTACATCACACAAATACACAGGTCAAATAATCTCTCCCTTAGGGAAAAAACAGGAGTTACAAAAAAACCACCCCAACCTAGCAGGCTCACACTGATCTTTAAGTAAAAGATCAAGCGGCATTAAAGCTATTTGTTAGACAACAGCATGTAGGTATGGCCATATTCAAACAGGTCACCTTGAGAGGTCTTCCTCTACAGACCTGAAGCTTGAAGCCTGCCTTTCAAGCTGTGGAAGCACCCATTGTATTATGTCAGATTGTCATACCTAAGACCAGGCCCTTGAAGAAGAAAAGAGCTCCATGGCCAGGGAGCTGTACCTCTCCACCTCACATTCAGGATTTTAGTCTCTGCTGCTGTGGTACCACCTTGAGAGTTTTGTTCCAGTACATCCCTCCAGCCTCCAGTTTTCTGCTGTCCAGCTGTGCCACCACTGCTGCAGAGCATGACAGTGGAGATGCCTGGTGAGCAGGTCTGCATCAGAAAATACAGATGTAGAAAGCAACACCTACTGCCCCAGGACAAATGCAATAACAGCCTCTGATGCAACCACAGCCCTTCAGAGAAGCTAAGCAACTGGAATGTGGGAAAGAAGTTCAAATAAAAGGATATTCCTAGGCTTTCATGGGATGAAAACCATCTTGGTTTACCCTGGTTAGCACAAGGCAGCTGCAACACCACACAGGCCAGGTGTAGCAGCAAGGCAGGCAGAGCCCTTCTTGCTGTTAACAGCATCTACATGTGGCAGAATGGATTCACAGAAGGGGAAAAGCAATGACCACCCCCCAAGCCTATATCATGATGCAAGGAGGATCTCCTCCTAGGCTAATCTCATGGTGCCCAACACTCCCAAGCTGGGAAGGCCCCTAAGAACTGTCTATTTCAGCTGAGTAGTGAGGTTCTTCCTCCACCTGGGAGATCTGCTCACCAAAGGTAGCTCTGGCCTTCAGCAAGACTGTGCAAATGTGATGATGGAAACATTGCCAAGAGCAGCTGCCCACGGGAGAAGTGAGGCCATGCAAGAACTCCATTCCAGGCAGCTGTTTAGTTTAACCCCTTCAGTCACCAGCTGAAAGAACAACTACCACCAACAGCTCATGTTCCGTCCAACCGCAAGGTCTTGGAATAAGCAGGCTCAGCCTTTGTAGCACTCCCCACTGGACATCTGCAGAGAAGTCTTTGTGTCACACAGAGCATCACTGTATCCTCAGCTTGTCTGGTGTCTGGAAGGCAGCAGTGAGTTATGAGCTGCATAGAAGATGCCTTCAGGGTGCAGAAACAGCAAAGGAGAGCAGAGGTGACAGGTTTTTGGCACTGGGTCACGGCGCTGATTCAGCCTAACTGTTTTGTGACAACAAAATGCTGTGTCTCCAGCTGCATTGTGTCATCAGGGAGAAAGGGATGGAGGACTGGAGGGAGACTAAGGGTGGTCACTAGGGAAAAGACTTCCTTGCAGATGACAAATTCATGGCCTCAAGCAGAGGTCACCTGGCCTGTCTCAGCTGCAGCTAAGCAGATAATGAGTTATCCTCTACCAGAAGGTCCCCAGTCTTTCACAATGCTAATCCCTCCACCCCACAGCACCCTCTCCCAACATGCACATACTCCCAATCTTTACTCAGAAGTGTTACCAGTTACAATTCAAACTTCACCTGAAGCCCTAGGAGACAGCCATCACTCATGCTGAGCAGCAGAAAAGTGCTCAGCACACATTCCCCAGAAGCACCAGCTGCTGTGCTATAAGGAGATGGGGAGGCACTTAAGGATGCTAGAGACCTGTGTTCTGGAACTGAGCCCACCTCATTCTTACCTGACACACTACATTCAAATCTCTAACAAGCTCTTTGTCCAGAGAACCTGTACCTCAACAGAGGAAGCAGTTTATATGCACCTCTCCCAGCAAGAAGTGCAGGGGATAGAGGAGTGATGTTTGCTTGCAATAGTAGTTCTGCTGCAGAATTAGAAATAGAGCCTAGCTTTCCCAGAGACACACATAAAACTTCCTACAGCACACTAAATCCAGGTTAAATACGCAGAATCATATCAATAAGAGAATCTTATTCTTACCCACTGCATTTTCTTCCCAAAACTACAGCCCAGCAGGTTATGTCACTTTAGAAGCATTTGGAGAGCAACCATTTCTAAAAGCAGAAGAAACACAGCCCTGCTCTCACGTCACCAGTGACAAACCTTTGCAAAATGATTCGCTTCCCTCCTACTCACTCGTGTGTTTCAAAAACCATTTTGTTCAAAAGCAGCTCTTTGAAGAGGTTATATAATAAATGATCTGTACCACAAGGCTGGCTAGTTTTAGCCCAGCTACTTAGATAATTGTTGGATTTTTATCTTCTAGGTAGCTGGTGGAGTCACATCCAGTGACAAACCCTGTGGCCATTGGATGCTCCTGGCCAGAAGAGTCAACACCACAGCACTGGGATGTTTTTGCTTATTCAGTTATGAGCTCTGCTGTGGTATCTGTCCAGTTCCAGCTCCCAGACAGGAAGGAAAGTGGGCAGTCCTTGAGGATTCTTACTTTTTCACAGATTGTGGTTATGTTTAACATGCTCCATACTCCTAGCAGCCAAAAAGCCATTTGCAGCAGCATCAGGCTCCCCAGGGGCCAATCTCAGCACAAAGAACTGTTGCTAAAAGTTTAGTGAGGTCATACGTCTGGCAAATGTAATGGCAACAAATTGAACTACTTTTTTTTTTTTTTTTTTTTTTTTTTTTAAGAACTTGGCTTCAAGCATGCCTTGGAGATCCAGAACAAAAACCTTAACTCTTTGTAGCCTCCCCATGCACGAGAAGCTGCTTCTGAAGGCAGGGTATATACTCACGCTGTGCAGAACCGATGTCAGCCCAAATGTAGACAAGGTACTCCTCCTGGCTTGGCTGTTCCACTGCTCCCCAAGTTAGCAGCTTCACAAAGTAGTTGCTGCAGGTGTTCTCAAGTTTAAAAAAAAACAAACATGAGTGTAAAAAGAAAAGTGGATTTAACTCACTCCAGAGGCTACTCTCTCCTCAGTGCTCAAAACCCACGGTGTGTAGTGAATGGAGTTAGGCTTGGAGCCTACAGACAAGACAGGCAATAGGATTTGGGCTCCTCAGATATTTTTTGAGGTTATTGCGCAATGTTTGAGCACAAGGATTATAATTTAAATCCTGTATTTTCCACACCTTGCCTGCCTCTCAAGCAATAGCCCCCTTTTAGAAGGGCTGGTACATTTTAAGTCCTGATCTCGTATTGCAGGTAAGAGGCTGAAAGGAGAGGAAATGGAGAGAGAGCAAGTTGCTGAGATTTAGGGATGGAGATGGAGATGTTCCATCATAAGAAATTCCCTTCAGATTCCCTTTCTTATCACCTAAATCACACAGAGGTTGTTAGATTCCCTCTCCTCATGACCCCACACACCCATCCACTCTGGGTTACCTCCACCACAATACACTGCAATGACCAAATGAGTGCTTTAAAAAGTTGAGTCCAGAAAAGTAACTTTCCCTACATCCCACTGGCTTGCCCTTCATCACCTGAGCACCCCATCAGTTTTAGAAGAACAATTAAAGCTTTCAAATGGATTCACTCAGAACATCCGAAAGAAAAACACAGTCTATATGGAATGTGCCCAAGCCATTTGTATTGCTATTCTCCCTAAAATAACATATAAAAATTGCTTCTGTGGTCTCTAAGACATTAGAAATGACACATTAAAAGGGAGCAAAGGCTATTTTTAAAGGGAAGCTTAAAAACTGATGAATGTTGGAACAGCTCAAATTTTCTTCTCCCCACTCCCACCCCAAAGGCCAGTCCACAATACTGAGAATCAAGTTGATAAATTAGGCTATTGAAACCCATTTTTGGCATTGCTTCAGCAGCAGCAGATCAGGGCAGAAACAGCTTTCTCCTAGCAGCTACTTAGCCACAGATACCTTTGAGTCCCCTCCTCCCCACCCATACACATCACAACATAAGCCCATTTCAATGAAAATGATGTCAGTCTTTCAGCAGAAAGCCACTGAAAGCTCAGAGCAAGAGCACGGAAGAATATCACTGAATTGATTCCATTAGTGTAATCGAAGAGAAAATAATGATTTATCAGTCTTGGGGCTTGGAAACAGAAAACAAAGTCTGTGGCAGCACAGAGAGAAACTCAAGATTTATAATCAACCCAATAAGCAAGGAATGAGAAAGCTCTCAGCCTCCTGCAAATGAAAGAGTGAAATATTGTGGTAATGCCAACAAGGGGTTATTAAAAATTTAGAAAGTACCAGGAGGGAAGGAAACCAGAAGCTTCCTGGTGATGGCAGGGGAATGCAAACAGCTTCACCCAGATGGGATGAGTGTTAACACTATCAAGATGCTGTACCAGCAGCCACAGCCTGCAACAGAAACAGGTGCAAAAACCACCCCAAAACCACACCCCTCCAACACAAACAACAACAAAACAAACAAACCAACCCTAAACAACCCAAACCAAAACCACATGCGCTGGCCTTAAGATCTTCTAAGCCCCATGTGAGATAGATGCCAGCCAGCCAAGCATCCAGAATGCAGAGCACATCTGGAGATGGGGGCCTTGGAAGCTGTGTGAGGCTGGCAGGGAGTGGCAGCAGGAGGGACCACCAAGGGTAGGGATTGAGGCAGCCTCCCTTGGAAGAGGTCAGCCAGACAGCGGTGCAGAGGGTTTCATTAACACTGAGGTGCTCAAGTTCCCACAGCTCATTTCTTCAGGAATGTGGCTAACAGTTTATTGCGAGAAAGGAGACCTCCAGTGTGTGTTAGCAGAAGGGGTGTTGGAGAACAGGATCTCCCAGAAGTCCAAATTCTTGTGCAGCTACATATTGAACACCTGCTAAAGCCCTGAAAAAGTCAGGGGGAGCGATGAGGGGAGCAGGGTGACAGCACAGGTGTGAGCCATGAGGTATTTGACTGTGAAAACATCTGTCAAATGACTAAAAATTAAACGCACTGAGAGAAGAGAAAAGTTCCACAATGGTGCAAACACTCTGCTATTTGGTTGCCTTTCCTCTCCCTCTACCCTGCTTTCCATTTAAGAAGCAGATGAAGACACAGCAAAATCCACTTGGAATCTACCCTGCATCTGACCTGCCAGAGCCTCTCTTCCAGCCTCAAGCAATTGTTTTTCAAACATTGCACATGGGAGCGGGTTAAATCCCACCACTGGATTTAATCACTTCTGCACAAACACCATCCAGAGCTGTCAGATTTGCCAGGCACCACCTGGAACTCAGATGAGACAGATCCTTCCCCAGGTGCTGGTTGCACTGGGACCTCACCTGTTCACTCTGGTCTGAGAACAGAGGTGAACTCCCACTACCCAAAATATCCTGGAGGCTCTTTGCTTGTCACCGACAGAGAGCATAAACCTCGGCAACAAGCCTAGTGCAGCTTGTACCAGACATCTGGCAACTCCCAGATGCTTAAAACATTTAAAACTAACCCAGTAGTTCCAAAGGCAAGAAAGATGTAACCTTCCTAGTCAGTACTCAGACCACAGGCTGGCTGCTGTATCTCTGGAAAACAGAGGAGATCACAATCATTATCCACACATACATATAAAATATTCCTTTTATTTTAGTAAAGTAACAAAGCTCATTTACAGACACAATAACTGTACAGTCAATTGAAAAATAGATTGTGCTAAAAATCCTTAAAGCAAGTCACACACAGTCTGTTAGGAACACAACCTCAAACCTCCCAATGCCTTCAGCTCCCATCTTCTCTCAGGAAATCAGCTCATCTTGCTCTGAATGATTTTCTGCTGATTGTCAAGACATTCCTTCAGCTTGTCTTCAGTGGATGTCAGCCTATGCTCCAGGATGGAAACTGCCTGCAAAACAAAATGAAAAGCTCCTGTTGAGCTGCTCAGAAAGACAACTTATATACTGTACTCTCAGTGAGTAATAAAATGCTAAATTCACAGTAGTATTTTGAGGTATTTCAGGGCTGTAACTCTGGTATCAGCATTTCAGCAGGGCAGGGCCTCACATGAGTTCAAAGACAAGCAGAAGCTGGTGGGCATGAAGCTCTCCTGCAGACAACACTTGAGCACTCGTTTTTGCTTTCAAACTGGGCTCTGCATTTCATTTCATGAACACGTTCTGTCTTTCCATGTTCCTGAGCCACCAGAAAGTCTTCTGCTAAACTTCGCAGAGGTTTTCAACAGTTTTGCTCAGTTGTAGCTTGGATTTTGCCTCCCTGCTTCCAACTCTTTCCTCTCTTCCCTGAAAGCCATTGGTTTGCTGCACTTAAAACATGGAAAACTTGCTGGGCAAGTCTGATGACAATCAAGAAAACTCTCCCAGTCTAAGGTAGTGCAACAGGCAAAGGAGAGGAATTGAAATCCAAGGCGGCAACATCTATCTCAACATGATGCCTAAATATTTGTGTGTAATGCAGTTACCCCACAAAGGATGGTTATAGCTTTCTCCTCGAGCTGAAGTCATCATGTACAGGATGCACAGGAAGAACATTTTAATCACGTGGCAATAAAAGCTTCTGCTGAAAACCTTTTATTGATCACTCCGAGGTAACCAAGGGACCTAGCTATGCAGAACTGCTTTCAGCTTCCAAAGACACCGGAATAGCTGATAATAGGCAGTGGTGATTTAATGCTTTAATATCCATAAACTTATCAGCAACAATCAATAGCTTCACATTTTGAGCATTTCTACTGCATAAATAACATCCTCTGTTAAAAACAAAGGATGTTCAGAACCTTGGACTTTATTAAAGTAATCCAAATAAACTTGGACAACCGCTGTTTGTATAGAAGTTATACATAGAAAGCCTTTTAATAGCATGTTTCATAAGCACATCTTAAAGTGCCTGACAAAAGCAAGCAGGTCTCATTATCCCCATTTTACAGCTGGGGAAACAAAAGCACAAAGAGAGGAAATAGCTTGGCTAAGGCCACTTGAGACTAGGAAAAGTCTCCTGTAAAATGATTTGGGGAATGAGACAAATGAGGGTGGAGGGGGAGAGAAAACAGATGTAGGAAAAACAACATCAAGCACAATGGCAGAGCCATCTTGCAAGATGGCCTATCAACAGCCACAAATGCCTGTGTGCCATAGTGCTCACTATAATACAGCCTTTTTTTCCCTCCCCAAACATAGGTCAAAGCTTATTTCTACTACACATGCACTGCTGACCTGTGACAAGGCAGGAGAGAGAACTCCTGCTGCCTAATGCAGCATTGCTGCAACTGTAGAAAGCTTCACCTGAAAGAAAAAGCCCTGCATTGCTTAAATATTCCTGTGGGCTATAGCACAAGCCTCATTTAAGGTTTTTCCTCCTCTCTTGCGACCCCTCTGAGGCAGAAGAACTGCAGTACATACAGAACCAGAAAAAAGTTGTGAAGCCAGCAGGTAACACCCCAGATGCCCCAGAGTCAGCAGGAACCTTCCTATCTATTCAAAGGAGAGAGGATTTAATCTTTTTCATATCCAGCCATGCTATTGTCTAGTAACTGTCTTACCAAGGTCAGGAGTAAAGCTACTCAGGGCAGAACATAGCAGGCTGGATGTCTACCAGGGATTTCCAGCACTGATCTTACCCTGCCAGGCAACCAGACAGAGAACGAAAAGCAGAAGGGATCCTGGCTTTTCCATCTAATAAAGGAGAACTAGTAACTCAAGACTCAGTTAAAAAGTGGAGGTGAAACATTGTATCAATTTTCCTTTAGAACAATAATCAACTGAATTAATGTCCTGGTCACATTGCCCTGCTAGTAGCAAAGCCCCAGATTACTTGTGGTTCCTGTGTCCCATGATTTACTGTCACCATGATCCTACCAATATGAGTTCAGTGCACATGGCACCATGAGAAACAATCACAAGTAAGGCAGATTTCAGACAGTGTTGAATTTGTGAAAAAGCTGTAAGGAAAAATGCTTATTGGAATGGAAATTGCATGTAAGTATAAGCAGAAAGCTTGTATTTTTTGGAAACTAAATGTGGAAAAGTAGCAGTCAGAAATGAAATCCAGGAAGTCCAAAGTAGGAACGGATGACTGCAGCCTATTAGACTTGAATATATGATGCCCAAAATACACAGGGCATCCAACATCCTAGGAAGGTAAGAGAAAGCACCAACTACAGCCCAGCTGCTGTTAGTGCTATACTGTAAATCACACATCAAAGAAAAGCTCCTTTATTAGCAGCTGACAGAGTTTTACAGCATTTCCACGCTATTTATAAAGCAAGTCCTTGCTGGTAGGCAAATTAAACTGCACACATTCAAGTCCTGTGTGCTTCTGCCATTGGTTTTCAGAAGATAACGAACCAAAATTTAAGGCAAGGAGGAAAATACCCTTAGTCAGACTCACTGAAACCAGGTTTGCACTCGAGTTGTTTCTCTGTGGCAGGATCTAGGCTTCTTGTTGTGTCAGGAGCACAGTACATGCCTCCATTACACACCAGGGAGTAAATGCTGGATAATTTATTAAAGTCCCGGTCCAAACTGGCAGAATGATAACAGCTTAGCCTTAAAAAAGACAGAAGATCAACTTATTTATTTTTCAAGGAGCATTTCTGACATTACAGCAATACACTAAGCATTACTAAGGACAGAACAGAATACTGATCTTTTTCCCCACACAAAATCAAACTTCCTTAAATCACTTCTACCAACACTTCTTGAAACAAACATTCCTCTTCATTCATCTCCACAGACAAAGCCTAGAAAAAAACCTGCTCATCTCTTCAGAAACATTAATGAGAAACTATGCAGAAAAAAAAGGTTGCCTCCTATTTAAAGTCCTGCAGAATACTCAGTTCCATCCTCCCTCAGGACCTAATCTGAAGTACCCAGTAGCCACACTCACTTAAATCATGACAAGCTCCCTATGCTAGTCCTCAACTCAAAAAGTGATTTGTGATGCTGTTCCAAAATACTTTCATCAGTTATCCTTCCATTAGTCCTCGTTAAACTTTCTTCTGTCTGATTAAGGAGCAGAGACAGTTTGAAAACTGTTAGCCTCAGGACTGAGGCTTTTGCAGTAGCCCTGGAGGGGTAATCAGTCTTGTCTCTTTTGAGGACTATAGATAAGGGGAACCAGGTGCTAAGTGAAAGCCAACAGAAACCAGTTCTACCACTGCCAAAGAAAACTTGAAAAGCAGAGTCCAGAGCAAGCAAGCAGAGGCCATCAGCAACCCTCTGGTGCAGTGTGGTGAGACCCTGCCAGGAGAAGGAGATCCACCTAGGCAGATGGCTGCTTATTATCTGAAGCAGTACTTAACCTAGAGCTGGGGGCAAAGTTGGCAAGAGCACAGAGCTTTGATGGTGTTAGCACACATGGGAGGCCTAACACTGCTCTGCTAATCACCAGTAACTGTGGGACCCAAAACCACCCCATGTATTGATACAAGAGTTACAGGAATCAAGTTAGAACAGCTTGGCTGAGCCTCTGAGGGATATGACCCTGCACACAAATGGTACAGTAGAGATCCTCTTGGTTATGTGCAGGCAAAGTATTACACTGGCTTTTTTATTCCTGCTCATAACAAAATACTTCTCTCCCCTGACCTCAAAGGAGGCAAAAGTACTTTCCTAGGTTTACTTAAATAAAGAGATTTTTTTTAAGTTTCCTCCAGCTGTTTTTCCAAGCATATGCTAATAAAGATTTTGCGGGGCACTAACATATCAAATAGCCCAAGAAAAAAAACATTACTTCTACCTCTTCAGATTTCTCTTTCCCATCTCACATGTTAATTTATGAAGACAGTATTTTCTTTCCAATTTATCAAAAATGCACCTGCAAAAGAACATGCAACAAATGGTATGGAAGTTTCTGCGCACTGTTTCCCCACTCCATTGTGCTGGTGCAAGTTGAGACTCAAAGATGTCTTTCAAGAGGTACAGTGAGGATCCTGATGGCCCATGGATTTGCAGAATGAGACTTGCCAAGTTTGACCTGGAGTTGCAGGCTTAAGAGCTCTGCCCTCTACAAGAAGCAAACCAATGCTGATTTGTTTTCAAAGAGCTAGATGCCCTGCTATAACTTCTTATGGTTTTCCCTAAAAATGGCCATTTCAGAGGTGACTCCAGTCTCAAACATGGCCAAAGAGTACAGCAAGTAGACTGTCATAAAAATGCTGCCATAGCATCCAAGGGTCCCTCCTTGGCAAGTCCTAGTAAGTTGTGTTCAGGAATACCTATACACCTCTAGGGCACAAGTTTGTGACACCTGGACCACAGACTGCTGCCCAGCACTAAGGGGAGCTGTTGGCACTACAATGGAAAGTAAAAACAGCCTTGCAAGAAAACAGCACAGTTGCCAACCTTCAAATGCACCACTTAAAATGAGTAATACTGACCTGAAGAGGCCCCAGTTACTGTATGCAGATCACTAAAATGGTACCTTCAACACCTACCTGAGCATATATGCAGACCTGTCGTGTCGTGGCTAGGCTTCGCGAACGAAGATCCAGGGAGGGCTCCACCCACACTCCTCATCAGCGCCTTTTCCAAGTGCGCTGATAAAAGAGGCTAGCAGATAGCACCCTCGAGCCTGCACTATGGATTTTTTTTAGGTGAGACACAGCATGCGCAGAGCTGGACCCACCCTTTAGTCCTAAGGTTCATCTGCCAGGGCCTAGCAAGCTTGGACACTGGCAGCGAGGTCCTTAGGACAGAGGTTTAACCTCTTAGATGGAAGGCCTTCCAGGGCTAAACAAGCTCCATCTGCCCGGGTTTGGAATCAGAGTTGTCCTTCTCCTAGGATGACTGCCAGAAGGCTAATGAGCTCATCCTACCCATACAAGGATTATAGGAACATGGGTATCACTCCCCACACTTTCCCATGGGCAATGAGTTTAATGCTCCCTCTGCTGTCGGCACAGTTATCACACCAGGGGGCACAGCAGACCCCAAGTGATTTTCAGACTGTGCCTCATATGCAGACCTACACAGACAGCAATTAGCAAATACTCAGGTAAACTAAGCTTGGAAGCCCTTTCTCTGAACTAATGTAATGAGTGAAAGAAACTATCACAGGAAGAATTTGCACCAGGGTAGCCCTATCTACCTTCTACTGAAAAAAAAAACAAACAACTCCTTCCACCAACAGTAGTTTAAAATCCCAAACTTCAGCTGCAGATTAAAAGGCTCAGGAGAGAATTTGTGCAGTAAAAGTCACTCTGAGGTTCAAGCATGAGCCTGTCTGGTAAGCAGCAGTCTTTTCCTTATGTCATGCTAAGCTTTGCCCTGACTTGCTGTCAGTCTCCTGTCAATCTCAGCAACTGCACCCAGTGAAACTCAAAGCAGACCTCTGCTACTACTAAGCATGTCTAAAGCAAGCTAGGCTGCCCTCCTCACAAGCAAGTTACATCTCAAGATTGGACCCAGAACAGCTACTTCATTCAGTAGGCTCAGAAGTGTTTTCAGCAAAAACTAGCAGTTTCTACTAACCAAGTCTCATATCTGAGAGCACAACAAGATATGAAGCCTTGACAGTTAACATTTCATGTGGCAAACAAATGCATGCAAGGCCCTTTGCATGCTGGGACTAGCCTTACTCTAGTGGTCACAGCCTTAATCTCAGAGATCAAATACACAAATTAAGGAGGGGGGTTGTTTGTTAGTTTGGTTTTGTTTTTTTAAATGTGAAATGATTTCTGAAGAAGTGATAACTCCATCTGCTCAGAGTAAAACAAGAACTGCTACCCCAGGGATGGTTAAAACAAGTTCTTCAGCTCCTCATCATCTCAACTGATTTGAATGCAAATTCTAAGGTGAATTCTCACAAAGCCTATTTGCACAGAATATTTTACACCAGGCTGATTTATGGTAGTGTACTGATTATTTCAGAATGAAGAAAACAGTTTAGGTAGTGCTTCAGGCTTCCCCTTGACTTTTCATTAATTCAACTTCATGAATTTTCCTGGGTTTACTTTATAACATGCTTCAAGTTCCACAGACATATTCATTAGTACAAAAGACTTAGCTCCAGTGTGGCTAAACAGGAAGGTATGGGTTAGTGCTGCTGTACACAACTGTGAGTTAGGAAGTCCCCCAAGCCTCCTCAACACAGCTTTTGTACATTCACCCAGTGTCACTGTTGGGTCATATAGAACAGGAATAGCTGAAGATGCCTGCAGAAATGCAAATGCTAGCACTAACCTGCCCTCATCAGGATCCCTGTGCAGAGAAGAAGTTGGGTGGCTAAACAACCTCAGTATCTGCTCTCTAATGCAGGGCACAAGAGCTCATAGTCCCATCAGCTCTCCTCAGCCAACATTCAGACATGTGCTACTCAATACTTGAAAAGCAAAGGTTGTTTTTATATGTAGCAGCCCAAAGCACTAGAAGAGAGTGAGTTGTTAAAAATTCACAACCAGTATTGCTCAGCTAACCTCTCCTTCTTACTATTACTGTGAAGGTGGTGAGACTCTAGAACAGGTTGCCCAGAGTAAAGCTGTGGATTCCCCATCCCTGGAAACATTCAAAAGGCTAGGTTGGATGGGGCTTTGAGCAAGCTGGTTTAGTATCAAGTGTCCTTGCACATGGCAGCAAAGATGATCTTTAAGGTCCCTTCGAAACCAAACTATTCTATGATTATCAGCTGCTCTCTCTCCTTCCACCCCCCAGTACATTCCACTTTCTGCAGTGCTTGAATCAGTTAACCAACTCTTTAACTGAATCACAGGAACAACTTTGGTCGGCTACTCATGAGTTTACTCATGAAATAGACTCAGTATAGAAAGAATGAGTTATCACTCACAGTGCTTGTATAGTTTTTCTACTGTAAAAAGCACTAGAGTACCCAAAAATTCTAGTACTGTCCACTTTAGCAGACCAAGCATCATTGTCAGTACAGGTTTCACAATGACCAAAGGGACTGTGGAGGATGGAAAAGAATGTCCTTTGTATTAGAACAATGCTATGCACAAAGATGAACCACAGGCTCTGCCAGTTTCTTCTGCACAGTGTGGGGATCACAAGGTACACAAGCCATCTGTAACTGAGCCCTTCCATTTACAGTCCTCTTACTAAAAATGCTTCATCACATATTGCTGTTGCTTCAGTCTTGACAGTTGATCAACCAAAGCTACTTATGGCACTTGCTTCGGATCCTGCAAGTTTCTGGATAGGAATGGCTGCAAGTTTCTGAGCAGGTACAAGTCATGTCCTTGGCGCAGAGCTCCTAGACCTCTGGTGCTAGACCAGCACAGCAAAAGGAGTCACGAGACTTCAAGTTTCACCACACAGTGTGAAAACACAGCAAGGTTATGATGAGCTACAACACAATATTCGATCACGTACCATGAGAACAACTGCACAATAGAGGTTACAATACAAATGACTAGAGGTCTCCCCCAAACACAAAGACTTCCCATATCCTTCCCCTACTACCCAATCTACCTCTGAAAAGATGCAGATCTCTCTGCTTAATTAACCCAGCTGCTGGTACCCAATGGCTGAACAACAGTTTATATTAATCTTCGAGGTCTGCTTACAAAAAACAAGTTGTGGGAGGTGTTTAGTATGGGAGGTGTTTAGTATCCTCCCCATTGAAGGACAATGGAAACTGAAGGTCCTGTGGACTTCCAGGGAGGTGAGCAGCACTTTTGAGAAGCCAGCCTTTAGACAGTGTCCTGGTAATACAGTAATATCTCCAGGAGTGTATTTAATTAAAGAGAAGAAAAATGTGTTTGCATCAAGACTCAGAGATTTGGTAACAAGCATATTTTGGAAGTGAATTTCAGAAGAAAGTAGCTCTGATGATATTACACAGAGGACTGGCAACAACCAGGGTATTTCATTTGTTTTGACTGAGAGATCAAAGCTGCTACATCTCCAATAGATGGTTTTGGCTCATGAGAAATAGCCTCTATAGCCTTTAAATTAAGATTTAAAAGCTGAGCTCATCTGGCATTTCACAGATTTTTCAGATTTCAGACAATTTATCTTGGAATAAACACTGCTTGCAGTATTTCTCCTATGTGTTGGGTCTGCCTATAGTCAGTGGGTGTTCACATCCAGTAAGCAACACAGAAAACAAGACATTTCCACAAGGCAGAGATAGTAGCACTTCTGACTCCCCTCAAAAAACCCACAAAATCAAAAAAAACTTTCTTCTTGATTTCTAACTACTTGGAGTCATAAAACCATTTATTTTACTAAAACAGTTGCTAAATCTACATTCAGTACATTTCAGAAGAGAGAAACCACAGTCATTCCTCACCAACACAGGATTTGGAGACCACATCTCAAAAGTGCTTCCTTGTATTTCTGCCAAATGAATTTAAATACCTTTTGGCTTTCACCCTACACTATTTTAGACTATCTGTAGTCCTGGAATGCTTAATCCCTAAACCCATCCCTACATCTATCCCCTGATAGGCCCTCCAACCTATCATCTTACAACCTTTGACAAGTACTTCTCAAGAGTAGAGAGGTAACACTCAAACTAATAATCAGTACTTTCAATGCCAAGTGTTACAAGACCTGCTTTATGCTTCTCAGAAACAACACTTGAACTCACAGAAAAACTCTCCCACACAGATTTTCCATCCTACAGCCACAGTCTCATCAATAGGAGATCATTACTGTTTACTATTCCATGCTTTCTCTCTGCTTTTCAGATCCCTCAAAAACACACAATGAAATTAAGCCCCAGACAATGATCAGAAATGGTATTTCTTCACAGGAGCTCTTCAGCTCAATAATAATAGCTCTTCAGTTAAACAAAAAACAGCTCTATCCTCAAATTCTTACTAAGTAAACACATGCTGTGATGGTCACCATTAATGGTTGGTACTGTTCAAGCATTGCTTAGTGACTCTGAGGAAGAACTGGATGTTATTGCTTTAGCAAGGGATTAGCTGTTCACTAGCTGTGGGTGAGAAACATGTTTTAGAGATGAGGCACAGAAGGGCCCAGACTTGTTGATGGGTGGAGCATACTACAGAAATCCGAGTGTGTAGGTGAATGTTGGGTGCGGGAAAGGAGCAGGATCTGATCAGAGTTTACCTATAGGCTGCAGTATAGGGGGGGAGGGAAGAAAGATTATTTATCAAAACAGAGTCTTACTGACAACCACTCCTTTAAGCATCACCTTAGACAAACCTTGGCTAACAGCACAGGATACCAGAGTTGGCTCAGATTCTGCTCTGTTACACAGCAACATAAAGGAGTAAGGGGAAGAGCAGGGCCTAAGATGGACGTCGATGTGAGGAGCTGATAGAGATAATCTGACAAGCAGATAAGGACAGATTTATCAAAAAAACACTAAAAACCAGAGGTTTTGTACTAGCCACACTTACATGAAACTATTGGAAATATTCTGCAATTTTTCCAGAGTTACCTTTTTCATTGCAAAACTAAAGAGCAAACCATACCTGAGTCAGAATATCCAGCCGTTCCATAATATCCTCCAAGGTATTTGCAAGACTGGTCTCCTCTTGCTGCTCATGGCTCCTACCAGAATCCTGAGGTTTTGTTTTCTTAAGATGAACACCACAACCCATTTCTGATGGCTAGAAAAATAAACAGACATAACTTGTGATTGTGATGCAAACAACTGGACAAGGATTTCTGTTTCATGGCAGGTAAGCAGTGAAGAACAGATTCTTGAAACACTATGTTGTTAATAATGGGCAAAGGAGAAAAAGAATTGTTTGTTCTTATCACAGCTGGAAAAGCTGCTGCAGACTTGTCTGCCTTCCCCAGGTAGAGGAGTGTTTTTTGATTGTTTTCTGGTGGGGTTTCTTGTGCATGTGTTTTTGCTTTTAAACCCTTCATCAGGAATGGCAAACATTAGATAACAATCTTGAAGCAATCCTGCAAGGTTCAAGTTTTAAATGTGCAAAGAGCTTTGGCACACTCATGTGGTATAGACTGTACAGGTAAACAAAGACTTACAGGAACCACATGGAGGCATGACATCCAAATTGTAAGAATTAAGTAAGCAATCCTGAGAGGAGTCCAATTATTTCCCTCCACTAGCAGTGCAAAAGCTTCTCTCCATGTTTGGTAGTTGTAAGGAGGCAAGCTCTCTGAACTGCAGTTAAGCTCAGCAGAAGCAAGATGTTCCAATATGCATTAAAAAAAGGCAGATTTGATTTAGGAATTTTAATTTTGTTTATATCTTGAACTGGTTTCCCTCCTCAGTGAGGTTAAGAACAAGTTTACTTTGAAGATTCAATTTAGACTGTTTTAGTTATGCAAACTTGAATATTTCATTCAGAATAAATTACGTTTTAAAAGCACAAATAGATCTCTAGTAGAGAACTTATTCTTCTTTCCTTTGCTTTCAAAATGGTATCTTTCCTCTAGAACAAAGACTATTTGCATTATTTATCTGCACTACTGACAGTAGAAGTATTTCTGAGAAGTTTAACTAAACAAGGTAGCCAGATGATTAAGCAATTGCAGACTTAAATTTCTCAATTTACACTAACAGACAAGATTTGAATCTAAAGCCAAGATCACAGCACTTAAAACTTAGTTCTCCATGGCCCCATGCCTTGTACAGCTCCATTCCATGCACTTATTACTCACATCTATGACTGATGTTTGCAAATCAACAAAGCAGCAAGAAATTCTGACAGACTGAAAAATGGTTTCAAAGTTCTCCCACATGTACTTTTTCTAAGCAAGAAGTGAAGAGTTTCTTCCATCCCTCATATGCACTACTACAAATACATTTCTCATCAGCCTTGTACTGATTTACCTGCTCACCTCTGTATTTGATGCCAGGTGTATCCAGATGTGCAACTAAGCTGCTCAAGACCTTAGACCAGGTCACATAACTTTAAACCTCAAACTATTCAGTTCATGATCAAGATACCTACATACACATGTGTAAATACATACAAAAAAAACATATTTAAAAAATACACAGACACTAAAAAACACTTGTGCTCCTGAAAGTAACTGATGTAGGCCACAGAAAGGCTCCCAAGGCTGAGGTCCAGTCCAACAGTTAGGCAAAAAGCAGTAAGCAGTAGGAAGAATAGAAACATGACTACAGAGGGAAGCTGTGGGACTGCAGCAATAGGAGGCTTTGACAGGAGAATGGCTTGCTGCTGTCCACTAAAACTGCTGGAAGGACTGACCATTCTTCCAGACCCTGCAACCAAATTATCCTCATACAGTCAAGCATCACAAGACCAGCTTTGCATAAGGAGCAGTAAAGGAAGGAAACTGTTTAGAGGAAAGATACAACAACTGCTCCACAGGAATCATTGTGCTACACTGCAGGCTTGGGCTGCAGCTGGGTATCAGGTGGTACCAGCCACACCAGCCTCTGCTAATTTGCTTCCTCCCACTTGCTTGGATGATTTAGATTATTTACAGGCCCTAGGGAAACACAGCCCCAGGTCCTCTTGCATGGCCTTGGCATGGCAGCCACACTCCAAGTACTCCTATGCTGCAGGTAGCCCAAAAGCCATATGTTGATCACTGATGCACTGATTCAACCAACTAAAATACATTCTTAAAGAGATGAGATAAAGCAGCCTTACAAATCTGCTATTTGCTGTTTGAAAGTAAAAACAAAAAACCCAAACCATTGCTTTTCAATGGGTAATTATCATTAAAAAGCATGTTTTGTTGATATTTTAAGGCTGACTATCCTATTTTGATGATGTAACTTCAGGCCAGTCAAGTGAGCTAACACTGCATACAACCTGCACTTAAAAACCCCAAATGACAATGAGCTATCCACTTCAAAACCCATTAGAACAAGCCAACTCACAAAAGCAGAAAAAATGACTGTACCAACACATTTTCTCTATCTTTATAGCACATGTCAGACAGCTTTTCACAAAAAGCTGCTGGGCTGAACTCAGAGTTAATATTCTTTTTGCTACAGTCCACAGAGTTTAAGAGCCTGGCATATTTGCAGGGGCAATACTGCAAAGATGTTACCACAACTGATGCTTTAGGAGTCAGGTGGTTCCTCATCATGTCAAGTTGAAGCCAGAGGCAGCAGCAGCTCTTTGTCACAGATGCTACATTCTGCTGATCACCTCACAAGCTATGTACCACCCTCATGACAAGCCAAGCAAGCCACCTCCACAAAGCCCATGCCAGCTCCTGAAAACACTCTGAACAGTGGCAACATCCACGTTTTTGAATGTGGATCTACATTTAAAAATAGAAGTATGTCAATACGATATACTGCCCCATTACAAACACCACAGCTGCTTGAACAGCTCCTTACAGCCCAGCATCATCAATAAGAGAGCCTGTAGCTTAGTGCCTTCAGCAAGCAAGTCCTGAGACAGTTAATCTATCTAAACTAGAAACACATTTACTCAGCAAAAAAAAATAATCTAATGTCAATGTGTCATGGACTGTGACTTCCAAACAGGAGGCTTTCAACTGACCATGGTCTTTGAATATTCAGTTGTAGGAATAGGCACATCCTACCCAGCCTACCCTGCCACAGCAAGTGCAAACCCCAAGTATCCAATACTCACACCTACAGACAGCATTTTGAATCACTGCCCACAACAAGACAGGCAGAGAAACTGAAGTCGGTTTGCTCTACGTTCTTACTAATCCTACCTGCTCTGGTGGCATCTAAGTGCAGTCTGAAGCCTGGTACTGATCCCAGCAGTCCTTCCAAAGAGAGGCCCTATATACAGCATTCAAAGGGTTAAGCCTGGATTCGCCCAAGGCAGGCATGTCCAGCACAAGGTGGAGCTCACAGAGAACTGCAAACCTCAGTTAGACACACATGGAACACTGCAAGCTGTAAATGCAGCCCATGATGTACAGAACAGCAGCAAAGCACAGGCTGATGGCCAACCCAGCCAAGGTGGACATGCACTTTCCTTTTCACAGGTTAAAGCACAACATTTGCATCCAGTTGGATCACTTTCAATTCACTTTTTCTAAAGAGGCTGAGGATCCCAAGTAGGTATATTTGCATTGACACTACCCACAGCAGGTCCCTCTGCTACTAGCTAACAGAAACCTTGTGAGCAGAGGGCAACAGTGATATTATGGCCTTCCTACCACAGCATCAAGGAGAAAAAAAGGGTGGTTGTTCATGGTTTGGTATTTTGGGGTTTTGTTTTGTGGTTTTGGCTTTTTGTTTGTCTGTTGATTTAATCCTTTTGGGTTATTTATGCCAAAGTCTCTATTTTTTTATAGTCAAGGAAAGCTTTGCCTGCTAAGAAAACACACCCAGGGAAGGTGCTGAGGCACATTACAAGAATTCCAAATCCAAATCGACATCCAGAATTTTGTTTGACATTAATTTTAGAAAGCTGCCAAAGTTTGATGACTGTGGGGTCCTTCAGAGGAAGCTTTACCTTTACACTTTAACAAAAGAGGGGAATGTTGGAAGCTTTTCCTCAACAGCCTGACCACAACTTGTACTTACTGCTACCTAACAGTCAAGACATTTGAAAGGAAATGTGCACCCAAGCAAGGAAGAACTGAATTGCCCCAGACTAAAATCTTTTCATATTCTGTAAGAGAAGATTAAATCAGCTCCCTGCTACTGTCCATAAGAATGAACAAGAAAACCCTCACAGACCAAACTACAGCCACCCTTCTCCTAACAGCAATCTGTGTCACATGGTAAGCCAGCCAGTAGTGACTGGAATTCTAACAGATCTTTAACAACTTTGCCAAAATACAGAAAGAGCCCTGAAATATGCACTGGCTTTACTGACAGTCAGGGTACTGATGAGCATCACCATTAGAGAGACACCTAGGTTCTCATCTGACTCACCTGCAAGGTAAAGTGCCAGCTGAATCCTGGGGACAGGCACCAGAAACAATGACACTGCTGCAGAGGTTTCATTTATTTTAGTCAAAGTTCAAGTGTGCAATTTATTCAGCACAACTGAACAAATGTATTTGCCATTAAAGATCTTATTACAACATCCGCGTATTAAGCACTGGGAGGACAGCAAGAAGCAGCTGAACATTAAAGGAAGAATAGATGAGCAGTTTCAGAATACAATACAGCTCTGTGACAAAAGGGAAAACAGAAGTGATTTATTTATAGCAACCTCTTAAAGACAGCACAGTGCAACTACTTGGGGGAAGGGGAAAATTAATCAGCCTTCATTCCAGAGGTCTCTTACTGAGCCTCTTATGAAAATTGTTCTGGCTAAACAGCATTCTGGTCAGCTATTATAGCACTGATCAAGGGGTGGAGTGCAAGCATTCCCTACACAACATGTGCATCTGTAGTAAAACTGCAAGAGACAACTAAAAAAACCCATATTCCTTTTTGCTATTTAGAAGATACATTGACAGGAGAAGCACCTACCTGAATTTTACACCTAATAAAAAGTAGGATTGATATAATTCAATACAGAGGAAATACGTTTTACTTCTTTTCACCTCTCTCCACTGGAAGGGAGCTTTAGCTCTACCTTTAAGTCCCTTTAAATCAATTTCCATAGTACATCTGTTGTTTTGGAGGAGTTTGTTTGGTTTTTTAAAGAGAATATGATGAATTGAATTTTCAAGTACCTGGAAAGACAGCTTTCCCTTTAAACAACATATACATCCACTATATTAAATTCAATACATACATCCAACATATTAAAATTCATTAAGTGTGATTAAATTTACTATCTTAGCTGAAAAAACTCTCCTGGAAACAACATAGGAGCAGAAAACTCCCAGAGGTGACATATACTGTTTATTCGTACCCTAATTCTACTAATCCAAAAGAGAGAGAAAATACCATTAAAAGTCTTCTATTTCGAGAAGTCATTTTCACCACAGGTAAAGTGATATTTTAAATGTCTTCCCAGAGACCAACAGTGACATCCAGTGGAAGCATATCAGCTTCAAGGTAAGCTCCACAGGAAGGTCAGACGGAGTACACCATGCTAGATTGGAAGACTTGTTAAAAACTGAGAGGTAACCTCATTGTATTTATTAAGGAAGAGCTAACAGTAGCATTCAACATTTTAGACTTGCCTTTTCCTACTTTCCTTAGGAATTTTACCTCCCTTAACCAATTCTTCCCTCCCATGTGTCCAGCGTTTTCTTAGGAGATATGAAGAGGTCTTGCAGAATGTAGTATGGAGGCTTTGTTGTACAGGTGATGCTCCACTGGCTATCCTAACCCTGCTCCTAGGGAATAACAGCACCAACAATCTCAAATGAGCAGTTTTGTGTGGAAACAAGCCACTATAGGAATAAAAAGCTAAATATAAGAATAATCATGAGATAATAATGGTTCTCTAAAGATGAGAGCCATTGGAAAGAATTTCAAAAAGGATTCAACTACTGTTCCCTGATCCTGTTTAGGATCACTCTAGGGAAAAGCTCCCAAGAAAAAGCAGCCAAACACTGAAACAAGGTGTTTATCCTTAGCCTTGGGTTATCCAGGTACAGATTCTTTTACACCAAAAGCAACACTCTCCAAGGCAGGAGGTAAAACATACACTGATGTCCTGAAGTATGAAAAGCATGCTCCAGCTCATTTTCTTAATCAGAATCATTTACCTCTTTCTTATAAGAGGTATGTATATGCTGTGTAACATACACACAATGTGAACACCTATGTGTGTTACTCATGTATAATCTACATGATGTACATATACACCTGTACTCAGACAGACACACATGTTCTAACATGCTCATTTGCTATTACTCTTGCTTGAAGTTTGGATTTTAGCAGTCAAGTTTGAGATCTTAGAAACCTGAAAAGCTTGAGCTACCTTCATCCATCTCAAAGCAGAAACACAGAACAGCAGCTTGGAAAAAAAGAATCATAAATCTTGACTGTATCTCTTCTCTTTGAATTATGACTCAAGCACTAAACCAAGCCACATACAGCAGCAGCCTAAGTGGGTGAATTTACATTAATTAGCCTGAGATGCTGAACTTAAAAGGCAATTTTTATTCTGACCAATAATGACTTGTCAGGACTTGCCTTATTGTTCCAGAGCCTTAAAGAACAAATCTATTCACTGTAAGATGACAGAAATTAAAAGCTGATCCTCTTATTTCTGCAAAAAAAAAAATCTTGTCAAACCAGAATGCAAGGGAAAACAGTTGTAGCAGCACAGCTGCTCCCATCCTGTAACGGGCAAAGCTGTTGCAGGTTGTTGCAGTCATTCAGAGCCTCTTGCAAAGCCAAGCTGAGGGTGCCCAAACTCTGCCTCTTCCTCTCTCTAAGGTCCTTCCATCAAGATCAGAAAACTCCAATAAATTATCTGCAACAGTGTAAAAAATGTTAATGCACAAAATCAGAGCAGACACAAGCTTCCATTTGTTTGTCATTGACATCCTTCTCTCCTCACATTGACCAGATCAAGAGAAAGGCAATCCAGAAGTTTCAGGGAAAGAGCAACAACATAAAGGCAAAATCCATTAGCTTGTGAAAAATTCAGTTTCACACAGCAGCAACAAAAAAAGCCTGAAATAAAATATTAGTGAGGCGGCCATTAAGAGAGGCTTCCCGGAATATCTTCCAGAAAGAAGCTCTGCTGTTAGCTGCTTGTGAGGTAGACATTCATTTAGTCAAGTGACACAAAACCGTTTTCTTTGCTCTGATGCAGCCTCACAGCCAAATTAAGATGCAGAAAAATCAACAAGATCTGCGAAGAGCACAGTCAACTGACACAGCTATCCAGCTCTGCTCAGATAAACTTAGGCTTCCTGATATAAAGAAGCCTGATACTGTTGCTAGACATTT
Organism: Bucco capensis; assembly: GCA_013396975.1. Taxonomy (NCBI): domain Eukaryota; kingdom Metazoa; phylum Chordata; class Aves; order Piciformes; family Bucconidae; genus Bucco; species Bucco capensis. The sequence goes on from VWZO01017862.1 coordinate 940,036, forward strand.
TTCTCCAGTAAATTAGAGCTGGCCTCTAGAGCCCAGTTTATCCAGCCTTTTCAACAATGAAACCAAGGGGTTAACCACAAAACAGCTATAACACTGATGCCTTCCTGCCTGATGTTCTGGGCTGGAACCAGGTTATCTGTACCAGGGTGAAGGAGTTCAGATAGGCCTGTAAACACATATGTCCAAGTTTCCATCTCTTGAATTAACAAGAAGGTGTGTTTATAATGAATGAGCAGTGTGCTCTTTCTGGCCCACATAGTTCCTACTAACCATACTATCACAATGGGAAGAATGATTATTTTCCCAGAGTCTGAGGATGCTGAACCAAGCAGCAGGAGATCAAGCAGCAAACATTCTCAAGTAGCCACTAGCTAGGCTTGCTCACCATGACAGCTCGCTTAGTCAACAAAGTGTCTGGTGCCTCTTGGGGGTTAGAGGTCATCCCACTTTAAATCTCTGGTTTCCTGCAAGATGAGTGAAGACACCACGGCAGCACTTCCTGCACAGGAAGAACTACCAGCTGCCCTTGCTGAAAAAAAAAAAAATCTGAGTGGTGAAAGCAAATGACATCCTTCTGGCTCTCACAAGGTTTGCAAGCACAGACTCTTCAGGGACAGGCTGAAGTAGAGATCCAACTTTGTCCACATCACGAAGGAAAGAAAGGAAAGGAGAAGCTTTTCCCTCTGTTTTCCTGTTGAGTCTCTGTCTCCTTGCATAAAAATTACAAGCTCACATTGCAAAAGCTTTACATGAGCAAGCTTCCTTTAGTGAAAGGAGAATGAAGGTTAGGCAGCTACGGGTAACTACCTGCAACTGCACTGCTTGTGAATAATGTGGGAAGGAGCTCCTCAGCACCCTGTGATCAGTTATAGCAAAAGCCCTGCCCATCCCTAGGAAGCTTCTGCTTGGACAGCCAAGCAAGGTAAAAGCAGTGGAAGTATCTTGAGCACTAATTACACTTGTTTGTTGAAGTAAATAATCTACCTACCTATTCCAAGAGTAAGACATTTATGTGCCAAGTCTAGAGCTTCCTGGAGTAGGAACACATCCTCAGAAAAACAAGGTGACAAGCAGATCAGGGAAAACAATCATTTTGCAGAACACATTTATCCTGAAGACTGAAGATTGGAACCCCTGCTGTTGAATACAGGATTCTTCCCTTATAACACTTAAAAATAAATAAATAGAGGAGGGTGGAGGAGGTGCAAATGACAACACATACTCGTATACAATTGCAGAGTTGCTGCTCTGTGCAATGAAAATGCTTCCCAGGAGATTTCACAGCAAGTAAAAAAAAAACCAACCATGTACAAAAGCATTCATACATCTTATCAGATGCCAAAATTAGAGGTAGTTACCAATTTGCAAGCCAAAAGGTCAAAAAAGAAAAGGCACATCTGGCCTATGAGTAACTCAGGAGGAATTTATTTACACAAGGAGTAAGTGGCTGACAGAATAAACTGCTGCAGTCAGCATAGAGACCAGGGGCTGAGCACAGGAGGCACCCAAGGTCACCAAACAGAACAGAACCAGCAAAGGAGAGAGGTGGAGTCAGCTTTGGACATCTGGTTCTAGGCCTCAGACAACTTTGTGATCAGATCATGGGTTTTGGAATTAAATCTCCAATCCTATTCAACAGAACTATTTTGGGAAAATTGGCACTGAAGAAATAAGCATAGTCCAATGCCTGGAGAAAACTTTAAACCCAGCAGTGTAGCAAGAGGCCTAAATGCCTGCCTTAACAGAAAGATGCATTTGAAGAGTCATAGGCTACTTACTTATTTAAAAGTCCTTTCTGCTGAAGTGCTGCTCTGCCCAAGCTTCACTTTGTGAAGTCTTCTATGCAATTAGCTTTCAAATTTGGTAGCTCCACAACAGACTACCACTTAACTTCAAAGGAGCTAAAGATATTTAAAACACTTGTGTTCTTGAATTTCAGGAAAACAGAAACATTTCCTGGCATGAGTGTGACAAAGAACAACCCTGCACCTCTGCCCAAGTCTTCCAAATTGTCCTACCAAGGGATTACCTGCTTTTGAGGCTGTCTGCACATCTATAGCAGGTCTCTTAAAAGTCCTACCAGGAGCTGAAAACTAAGCTGCATATATAGAATTAATATGGTTACAGAATTCACAACTGAAGTGGCAGAAGTAACACTTCCCCATCACCCCAAAGCTTATGTTTTGCTGTGCCTATTACCTCTCTCACCAGGTTTATCTCACCCTTAGTTTGAGATAAACAGACTTCACACAACCCCTGCAGGCTGCATTTCATTGCTTTTTGGACATCTGAAGCTTCCACTCCTATGCAAGATAGCTTTGCCTGAGGTACTGCAACACAAAACAGGTTTTATAGCACTTTTCTGTAGAAAGTTATAAGCAGCGGCTTAGACTAAAGTCTCATCAGCCTCTTCCTTTGCAAAGTAGTATTTTGCACAATTGCAACATGCCTAAAGAAGGTTTATGTTTAAACTTGAGTAATGTATGTCTGTATCAATGAATATATTTCATAATATTGCATAAGAAATTATTTACCAATTTAGCTTATACTACAATATTTTTATTCATAATTTTCAGTGTCCAAGCACTTCCTAACTGTCTGAGATCAGCTGTACAGCATTTTCTCATAACACTTGACCACAGACAGTCTTCCTGGAATTAGTCAACAATAGCAGCAAGTCTGTCACATCATGAAACAAGTGTTCTTGTATACTCACACCAGCTGTAAGCACACACAAGAAGCTTTCCTTGCATTTGGGAAAAAACACACCACCAAACCCTCAAGGCAAAACACATTATCTGCCCTCTTTGAAAAGAATAAGTTGTATGATGAATGTTTTCACATACCAGATCCATGAATATATCCTTTGATCTGATCCGACACGACTCTTCATACAGATGCTTAAGCTTAGACACACTTATGCTTACCGTTACTGACCCCAGGACAAGCAGAAGAGCCCCTGTTTATGAAATCACATGCAAAATCCATACCTCTTATTCTCACTTTCCTTTAGGTCCTCATCACTCAATATTGTAGCTTAAAGCATTCATTTACTCTTACCCCTTGCATTCCAGACAGATCAAAGCAAACACTTACAGGATCAAGACACAGGACTGTAAGACTTCATTTCTTCCCATCAGCTTCATACAACATGCACCACAAGCACTTGCCCTTATCTTCAGTTTTCAAGGCAATTATGCAGCACTTAAGAGCAACAATCATTAGCTTATCATTTAAGAGTAGGCATATTTCAGAGTCACTGTAATTTTATTTAACATTTCAAGTCACATCTATGCTAACATATGTAACTCACTTCTGACAGCATTATTGTTTTCTTTATCGCATTTCTGTGCCTATGCTTTTACTGCAGAGTCATGACTGCAATTCCTGCTCATCATGAGCATCTCTCTTATTTGCATTAGTCCTTGCATGGAGCAGTTTCTACTTCCCAAGCAAGCTGCGTCTACCAAGCCTTGTATATTTACAGAAAACACACAACCAGGTGGGCAGAGCAACTTTGAAGTTGATGCCTATTGTTGTAAACAAGCCCAACACCCTGATTCATGATGAACTTTAACCAACTGCCTGAGAAACCAGCATCTTCTAAAGGCTCCAGTCTCCCTCTGCCTAGGAAAGTGAAAATTGTTTTAAAGCAAGTTTGTTTTCAAGCTCACCAACCTTGACAATGTTTCAAGTCTGTTTTATCCCACAGATTATTTAGGACTTTTTTTTCTTCCTATTCATCTTGATGACAAACTAGTTTTGATGTCTGTGCTCAGTTATTCTTTCTTAGCTTCTCTCTTCTTATTCTAACTTGTATGTTAATCTGACTTTCCCCATGAGAAACCATATACTAAACTGAGTGGTCTTACACTTAGTATTTTGGGCTTTCACAATGCTTCAAAAAAAGAAGTTATGCAGCTACACATGAGAGCATAAGCTCTCCTTGGAAAATATTCTCTGACTTGAGTAAATAGTGAAAAGAGATTCAAGATGTGTCAAGAACAATGTTTATGTGTTTTAGGGGTATCAAAACACATGCCTGTTTTAAATGTAGTTACGTACCAAAATCATAGATTCCTATGTCTGCAAACTCCCAGTATTACTCAGAAGCAGAATCCTAGCACACTAACACAGCAGTGGAGAGAAGCAGCTTCACTTTCCACTAAAGGAGTACTTCATTATTAAAAGGCAAACATTTAGCTCAAAACAAGAAAGAACCAAATAGATAGTGAATTTAAGTCTTGCAGTAAGTTGAAGCAGTGACAGTGCTCTTAAGAGCCCAGCATAACATATTTCTAAAAGATAAAAGTCATGAAACTCACATGACAGAAGAGAGTGAACTGCCATGAATGGACAGGCTACCACAGAGCCAAGATTTCCATGCTCAGGTTATACTTAAAATAACAAACCAAGTCATTTTCAGAGATATCAGCTTCTTTTTAACAGCCAAGAACATTTCATATTGAGTCTAAATTTAAACTTCATCTGTGTATACAAAACATATGGCATTCAAGCTCTCAGACTACATTATCCATTCTTCCCTTTCGAACTTCAATATTGTAACTGCCTTAATACTAAAGTGTTGCATTCCTGATAACCTAATACACAAAGATAAGGAGTATTAGTCATATTTTGCATTTCCACTCTCTTGAAGTGCAGTGAGATCTTAGTTCAGACCAGATATAGGCTCTGGCATGCTACATGATTGTTACTGTAACAAGCAACCATGATAAAGATGATACCCCCCAAAAAAAAATTTACACTATATTGGCTTTGGCAGCCCCAATCAGACTGTGACACACAAGACAAGAATTGAAAACTCCACTCCTTTATAGCAGGGTAGAGCTGCATCACTCTTTCAAGGCATAATAGTGTTCTTAACTGCACAGAAGAGATCACATTGTTGAAATGCATCAAGAGACTTAGTTGACTAAGACGCTCATATTAGTTGTGCTGGCTAGCACTTAAGCTCTCCTTTGCAACCACCTTCACCCTTGCTTTTTAATCAGAGATCATTGTACTGCTGAAGGCAGAAGTTTTAATTTACAAGTCCCTATTCATACTCATAACTCATTTGGCAGATCTCATGGAAGCATCATTTGTGCTATTCAGATAAAATAACACCACATTTGCCAGATGAGTAAATAGGAAGGAAGAATCCCACTGACTATCACTCAATTTGGTCTTCTGTAAGTTGCACATAACACAGTAACTTTCCAACACTCTGTACTCAGGTAGTGCTGCTGGGATCAGCAGCTCCCATGCTGCACACCCAAACCAAAGGGTGCATTCAGGTGGCAGCTCAAAACACTCACTCCTTTGAAGTAATTTAGGTCCCCAAACCAAAGTATGTCTCTTCCACATGACTCAGCATGGATTCACTTTGCTGTCTAAAAAACACACCACCTGGTCCAAACTAGTATGTTATACCTCAAAGAATTTGCAGTGCCCTGTTTCCCATAGGCTCAGAGCCTCAGCAGAACAACTCCTTTGTCAACAGATACCACATGATACAATTTGCCTGTCAGGAGCACACAAACAATTGGTCAGAGAGGCATCTATTAGAGGTTTTCCCAGGTAAACTCTCTTTCACAGGGAAGTAGTTTTGTTGGAGGGATAGATGTTCAGAGTGGTTAGCCATTGTTAAGGGTTTTGTTCAGCAGCTACTTTCAATGCACATCTTAAGAGGTTCTATAATGAGAAGCTAACTTTCAGAATAGCTCAGGAATTTCCTTCCTTTCTTTATATTACTACTGGCTAATATGCTCTGATAATAACAGCAGTACAGGTCGGGGTAAACTTACCATAACCTCCCACTAGTGGACACCTTGTCTACACTACTTAAGCCATTCCTTGGAAGGTAACAAACTGAAAAGGCATTTCTTCTCATAAAGGCTTTCTTTGTCTCTGCTGAATTTCAGCACAGAATTATACTACACAGTATCTTCAATTAAAGCAGCTAGAGTTCAAAGTTAGTTCACAGTTCAATAGGCTAATAAACAAAGAGGTCATTGGACTGCTACTTTCAAAGCTTGCATAACTTCAGAATTAGAACACAGAAGAGGAGGAAAAGGAAGGAAGTCAGTTTTGGCCAAAACCAGCCAGGAATCAATAAACACTTTCACCCTCTCCTTCCTCCTGTAATTGCTTCCTACCATCCTCTTCCCATTCACCTAGCACTAATATTGTCTGGGTTTGTTTGCTTTCTTTACAGAGCACTCCACTCAGTAAGGCATCAAGTTTAGAGCTGCAGACTCTGATTTGTCCATCACAGATACCTTGCAGCTCAGATCAATACCAAGGAAATATGGCTCTACAGTTCAAGTGCCACAGACAGTCACATGCTTTCAAGTGGCAGAAAGTGCACTGAAAAGGAAATCTACACTATTTCTGAAGGCTGACCTACCAGAGCGTGACCGGTCCCATCCATACTGGTGCCAGACTTCTGTGTTTTCAGTACATCACCATAATCTGCTGCATCAAAGTTAGTCTTCCACACCATCACCTTCAGAAGAAAGTTATCTCTATTAAAATTTTCCATCTATGTTTGCTTAAAGGTCAGTTTTGTCAACACATCAGGGAAGAGCCAGTAGATGCACACAAAGATTACCTAAGAAAGCTTTGCCACTGATTAAGGATGTTATCTGTAAACATGCTAGTGAGTATGGACATAGCATTACTGAGTTCTCAATGGGTAAGTGACCTCTTCTAATATTCTTTGTGTCAAGAACATCATGAAACTAGGGCTACCTGGAGAACTTCAAAGCAACATGCAGAATACACCATTAAAACCACAATTATATTAAAATACCATGCTTAGCATTATAGCACTTATCAGCCACATCCCAAACAACGAGTCACTGATTTATCATGAGATTAATCCAGAGGAAAAGGAGAGTTAGTACTTCAAGACTAGCGTAGAGATCTTGAGATAAATTTGGTATTCAGCTGAAAAACTAAATCCCACTTATAGGCATCTTCTCTCCACAAGGCAGTATTTATTTCAGAAGAGAAGAGAGGCCTCTAACACACACCACTTCAACAAACCCAGAGCAAATCCATGTTCCAACTGCTTCATCCACAAAACCCCTGTGCCAGCAGTACAAGACACTCAGGCTCTCGAGCCTAGTGAAGTCAATTCTGACCCAAAAAGCTGTTGAACTGCAACATTAGCACAGCTTCATACCAAGCTCCCATTAATAAAGAGATTTGCAGCCTATATTCACATCCAATTCTACTCAAAGCCATCTGGTCTCAGTCACTAGAGATGGCTTAGCCACAGTGTCTCCTATAAGACTGAGAGGAAGGATCTGTGGGAGGAGAGCAGCATAGCCTGTAATGTTCTAGGTATCTCCACACAGCCATTTGTATACCCATCTCACCCCAGCAGCAGATGCCTCAGAAAGTCATCTAACAAGGGCCAAACATTGCGTAGTGTTTCCTCTGTTGTACATACCCATTCCCAGATAATCCAGCTGAAGTGCTTCCTCAGTAAAAGTCTGTGTTTCTTATCTCTCACTATTTTTGCTTTCTCTTTGAAAACAGTCAGATAGCAAGAAAACACTAACAATAAGGCACAAAGCTATCAAATTAAATTAGTCAGGTACCTGTTCATCAGACCCTCCAGAGGCAAATAAGTCTCCAGCTCTTGAAAATGCTACACAGGTAGCTGGCCCCTGCAAATAGATGTAAAAGATAGGTTTTAAAAATATGTGACAAAAACCCAAGTGTTATAAAGCTCCATTCATTACAGTTTTACAAGGTATTTCTTATTTAACATCAGCAATCTAAAGACAAAATTAACATGCTGATATTGTTAGCACTTACTTCCTATTTCCTACATTTTTGCCCCAGTTTAAGACACACACACTTCAAACCATGCTGGACCAGGTATCAAAACAATCCATTTGCATCCATTAATTTGGCCAAGGTTAGAAGCATCAAATCAAGAAATCTGTACAAGCAGAATAACTGAATGCGTAAGATTCAGAGCAGAACCCAATTACTCATTTTATTTCAGACTTGGTAGTCAAGAAGCCCACAAAGTTTTCAGCATAGGAGGAAAAAAAAGCCAAGGCTACCTGAAGAGCAGTGATAAAAAGAACAAGTCCCTGAATAGCAGACAGAGCATTGTCAGCAGACTACACTGTGTTTGTACATTAGCTTCTATTTACTGCATTCTGTAGTACTATCTAGAGTTTTGCAGGAAGTAGCTATTTCTCCTTGGATACCAACTAGCAGGACAAAGTCAACACAGGAGGGACATCCAAAGGCATCAGAAAGAAAACAGAATCACTGCTTCATGTCCCCTTATGTGTGGAACACATTTCTAAGCAATGACAGAGGCTTCAAATAGGCACCTGTAGAAGCACAGAAGAATGCAAGCAGCTGGCAGGCACTCCTTACAATACCATCATTTGCCATTTCTATTTTTTTATTGTCAGGTCTTTAACTGAAAATAGAAGGCTGGCTTGAACTGCTTTTCTCTTAGTAGTTTTACAGAAAAGATGCCAGAGTTAATGCATGCAAGTTCATCTTCATACAGCACAGGTGCCTGCATTTTGAAGAAGCCTCACTCTTAAACAACCATCAGTTCTGAGAGACTTTAAATGGTGCTGACTGCTAAAGCACTGCTTGAGTAGAAGCAGGCATTTCACACCACGCAGCTATTTTAATACATTCTCAACCTTTCAGAAAGCACACAGGAGGACACACGTGGGAAGGATGAGGCAGGCACTCCAAGAGGCAGTTAAACAGAGCTGGGAAATTGTTACATGTGTTTGAGTGCAGGCACAACAGACAAACTGTTCTGCTTAGAATAAACAGCTGAGAACACAGATAGCAATGTTTTATGGCAGCTATTGAACACATTCCTTTGCAGACTGTCCCAAGGCTGAGCTTTTGGCGCAAGCTGAAATGGGCAGAGGCAAGAATAAGCATTTCTAGAGGCTGCCTATGACCAAGTTTGCTGGGAAAAGCAAGCAAGTTACAGGCTGATACAACAAAAAAAAACCAAAAACACAACCAGAAAAGCCACAATAACCATAACACTCCTCCACACTACTCCTGACAGAAGAACTTTCCCCTTTCAAGAATGATCATCTATCTCCGAAGGCAAGTACAAAGCTTCTCCTCACCCTGTATCAAGTTGCAAGGACAGACTATTTTATTAAGAGTTGACATCTTCCCCATGGGCATCACAGGGAAATCGCACATCCAGCTTGTTTCTGGTTTCCCTGCTTTCTCTCCTTTGTAAATGTGAGCTCATTAATATAGATTCTAAAGGCAGACAAATACTCAAAGACCACACTGGGGACATGTACCCAACTCTCACTGAAACCTGTGTCCCACAGTCCTGTGTGCTTTCCAATATGCTGGCACAAGGTTATACAGGCAAAATCAGAGTATTTATATGGTCACTCCCAGTGTGAAAAGTCATTGCTTCCTTAAATCAAATTTAAGTGTTTCCATATTAGCATTTCACCTGCAGTGATTTTGAAGGGTTTTGAGGTCTTCTAATAGCAAGATCTCACTTGAGAACTTGCCAAAATTGACCTGGTAGCAGCAATTTCAAGTTGTATGCACAGTCACTAGCGTGACAAAGCTCCTTCAAGTAACACAGCAGTAAATAGTGCAGATATTTCAGACCAAAGCCACTACCATCAATCAGCTGAGACAAAGCATGCTTCTGCCTTCTCCTCCCACCCACCTTCCCCAGCAGTTCAGCTCTCTGGCCACACTGTTAGGAATGGAGAATTGCTAAAAAAATAAAAATAAAAATGCAAAAGTAAAAGACAAATAAGCAGTAAGAAAGGGCAGAAACAAGAACATAGCCAGGGAAGTACACACTGATGAATATTGCTCAAAGATAACACAGCTGAAGACACAGAAGCTGCACTCTGAGTAATAAACCAGTCAGAGTTGGGAGAGCGGAAAAAACTTTCAAGACATTAAGACAAACTGTTCAGGAACAAGCACAAGTGAAGAACACTGCAGAAGAGCATGTTTCACAGAATTATTTTTATCAGATTAAATATTTCAGGTATTTAGACAAAATTTAGCACAAAACAAATCGCATCAAAACAGGCAATGAACTGACTCCAAAGTCACAGTATCCTGTAGGGAAAAAAATACCACATTCAACATAACATATTCCTCCCAAAATAGAAAATAATATCAAAGACTCAATGTGCCTTTTATAAATTGAAAGAAGGGGAACAAACAAGTCTACAGACACAACATCCTCTACAGATTTGTTGACATAAATTAAGTGAGAAGTATTTTTGCTACATACACTTACAGCACTCTTCCCAGATATAACAGGTTTGCTATAGCAACATACAAATAATAGTTTGCCAAATACTCTCCCACTTTTATATAAACACACAAAACAAAAACAAAAAGCCACACTTGCCAGTGATTAGACAAAGCTTAACTCCCATTTGTTCCATGTAAGCACAGCAGAGATCCAACAGATTTCTGGACAATAGGTAGATGGTTGGAGACTGAAGAATTCAAGTCTTTCCTGAGATTCCCCCCCAACTTCAAACTTCTTGTTTGCACTGTGTCCAGAAGCAGCAGTTGTATATCATCCTATACAAGTTGCAGGGAAGATTTTAAGCTCATTTCCCATGCAACTAGAACATGTGGGATGCAGCAACCTTCTAAAGGATCACTTTATTCCCGTTTTTGTAGAAGGGTACAAATGACCTCCTATTAGTATTCCCTGGGAATTCAAAAGTTCCAGCTCTGCATTCTCCTTGTGCTAGGTGCTGCAAACAAGCTGCTAGCACCAGCTTCTTGCCTTGAATTAAACAGCAAGCTACAGAAAGAACAGTAAGATACACCAAGTCAGCAGTAAGGATTACTTCTATTTAGTCCTCAACAGGCCAACAGCGTGAGGTCTGTCAAGCTTTTATGCACATCTAACAGTTTGAAATTACTATAATAATTTGGGGGATACTGAGAAAGAGCTGCAGAAAGTTTGAGGAAAGTACAAAAGAGAACAAGAAGTCATCCACTGGAAGTGTTGAATGGCAATGACATTGCTAGTAATCAATATTCAACTCATCTCCTGTAGTGAAAGAAGAGCAGCAGGCAGGGTGGAGATAAGCCCCAGGGATGCTTGAAAAGGACAAATTGCTCTCACTCTGGATGCAGCAAAGAAAATAAAAACAGAGGAACGAGTGGTAGAAGGATCAAGCAGTATTTTGCAGCAGCATTACCGATGAACAAGGCTTACCAAGGTCTGATAGCCATGCCATGGTAGGTGAAACACCAAGTGACCTCCCCCTTCTAGCTGCACAGGTGGGGTAAGAAAAGTGAGGCGCAGCATGTGACAATCTAATTTCTGTGCAGGCTACCCCCAAGAGAGAGAGATCATAGCCTTTCCTTGTCTTCCCACTTCCTACAGAAGAGGCTAGTGATTCCAAGGCCTTTCTTACCCTAGCAATTCACAGGTTGATCAGCTTACACAAAACATTAAGTGCAGCCTTAAAAAAAGATGTTCATAACTATCACAAATGGCTTGAACACATTCATTACCTAGAGAGATAGGATCTAAACCAGGACACAGATGACAACACACTGGCAGGATGCTAACAGCATCAGGAATGACTGACATGGGCATGACAAGACAACAGGAATAGGATCCCTGAACACAAAGCTTTCAAAGGTGGAGCTAAAAATAGATCTCCCCAAAATAAAGGCCAAGAGTTTAGTCTGGAGAAATGGAAATATGCCTGGAGCAAACAGTCATACCTGCATGCACACAGCAGATGAATGTGTACCATCTATAAATAATAAGCAGTGAAGCCCTCTTGAACACCATTTCCTCCCCCATAGAAGTGCTGGAGGACAGAATGGACATGATTTCAAGAACAGCAGGGCCAACACCAACAGTCAGTTCAAGAGAGGCCAGACTTGCAAGCTTTGGCTAGGAATAGAGGTAACATCTTGGCTTCAGCGTAACAGAAGAAACAAGAGCCAGGCTGGAAAGGGTCCAGGAATAAACCAAAGGAGAATAGTTTAATGATGCAGTCTGCACAGTGAAAGGGGAGTCAGCTGGAGAGACAAGTGGGGTCAAGAATGCCAGTAGACTTTTTTTATTACTATGATTTTTATTTTTTTTAATCTTGGGAGAAACTAATGCATACCAGAAAAAAGCCAGGTAAGAGGGTAAGGGAGGTATCAAGAGCTAGAGCAAGGCATATCTAGAGGATGCAAATCGTCAAATTAAAGGAGCTGCTTCTTCTGCTACCCACAAAAGGAGATGTAAAAGTGGGAAGATATGAGCCAGTACACTCAGTCAAACTCTCCTGGAATAGACTAACTAGTGCAAAGAGAAAAAGGAGGTATGAGTGGTGGCATGGTCTGAGAAGCAAATCTAGCAGCAATCAGCACACTAGGATCCCAGGCATGAGATCATCAGCTCAAGGTATAAAAGAACTAATAATAAAGAAAGCAGTCACTGCCACTGTTCACAGTGCTTTTAAACTGCTTAATGGCACAGAAAAAGAGGGCAAGTCACACTTGGACAGATGGACATTGAAATGACAGAGGATAGAGGAGCAAAAGATGCAAATGCCAAGTAATCAAGACAATTATGAAAACACCAAGAGCAGGTAAGAAACTTGATAAATGCATTTGAGTGCCAAAGAACCTAGAGGGCCTGAGACAAGATGCTGGATGCCACGTGTCTTTCACTCATCACTGGGTTTCAGAAGCAGAGAAATCAGTGAAGATCAAATCAAATTAACAAACTTTTGGTAAGGCAGCAGCACTGAGCCTGTATCTCAGGATCAAGGATGAAGTGGCAGCAAGGAAACCCACAGCTGTGAAGACCTAATCAATCTCATCAGAAAAGGTGAAAGTCAATAGCAGGATAGTTAGTAGGAGAAAAAAGCTGAATTCAGAGAAGACAGAGGCAGGAAAATAAATACAAGGGGCAAGACAGGTGACAAAATTAACACAGACCTGTTTCACTATCTGGCACAGAACACAGAATGTATGCTGCAGAAGCAGCACCCAACAGAAAAATCCAGTTCTTAGAAAGAGGTAAGAGCTAGGGAAAAAAAGATATGAAAGCCATGGGTGTTTGTAGCAAACAACACAGATACCCTAAGGACAAGGTGGAGAAGGGCAAAGGTGTCAACAGAGGTATTGGATATTGGCAAACCAAGAGGTGCAAGGACAGAGACACATATTGCCCTCAAGTGGGGATGGAGTGGAAAGCTACAGGGACTGTGGAGAGAATCCATATCTCCAATGGTAAGAACAAGAAAAATGTTTAGATAAAAAGGACAGACTCCTAGAAACTGCACAATGAAAGTGATTAAACATAGGAGAGAAAGGGAGAAGGAAAGGCAACCAAGGAGAAAAGCAGAGGGGACAGAACTGACAATGACAAGAGATGTTTTCAGGTAGAATACCTCTGACAAGAAGTCACAAGGAATCTCAGTCCACTGAGCTTTGAAAAACTCTTGCAGTACTACACAGAGCAAGACTGTCATGTCTGCATCTTCCTTCACCAGAGTAAGGGCTACAGCTAAGAGAAAATTTACACTGGCACCTTATAATTGAATCTTCAACAGCTTTTTTTAACTCCTGAAAGCTTCAGCTTCAAAAAAAGATAGAAGGGAAGACCATCTTCCCTTTTAATACTCAGAAATACTAATCCAAAGTTAATTGCTCATTGTTCACAATACATCCTTCTCTCCCTTTGTTGGTCCAGTTCTGCACAGCCCTTAGATGTCCTCACACCCTTCAAAGAGGGCTAGGCCTGCACAGATGTTTAATGCCACCTAGGAAGATATGGCAGCAGACAGTAAAAGAGCGCATTTGTTTCATGTGCACCTGCTCAGATGATCTTGCTCTTTAATCAGCCAGCAAAGTGGACAGCACTTATACCACCCAGGTAGGTAGAATGCAGCTACTTCATGTTTCAAGCCAAGGCTGCTTGGAGAATTGTAACCTTGTATTTTCCATCTTCCTATTTATAAACATAACTTTGCAGTTGTTTTCCAAATATTTACTGAGAACTTCCATTTTATTACAGAAGTCAGTCTGGAAATGCTCTAATCAAACCACCTCAAAGGGCAGACAAGCACTGTGTACATACCTTGCTCTCCTCCAGCAACTCTCCAGTGGTGACTTATGGGCCCCAAAACGTTCTGTTCCTCTAAGATGATTCAGTACCAGAGATGGACATACATACCAACCTGGTGTCTCATCTGGATGGAATTAGGCAAGAGTACTTTGCAGCTTGAAGCACTCCAGAACTCAAATATGCAGCACAATACAGAATGATATTTCGCAGCTGCAAGATGTCAGCTCCAAGCTGCAAACTCCTGTCTCTAACAATCCTTCTGCTACAAGGGGGCCAGCTACATTACAATTAAAGACAGCTATGTAAACCTGGCAAGCCTCCCTATGTAAACTACAGCTAATCAGCTGCTAACAAATTCCTGGCACTCCAGCAGTTGCGTCAAAGTATGTCTAAAGGACCTTAAGAGGTTCCCCCCCCACTTCAAGAGTCCGCTCGCATGCAGCTTTCCCAGAACAACATAACAGCAGTCAGCTGTCAAAGTAGGAATAAAGCCTCAACCAGCATATTCACCCACACAAAGTCACAACTCAAGAATGTCTTCAGAACAAACTGTTCATTTGGTGACTAACCTATAGCCCTCACTTAAAAAGGCAAATCTACTTAATGACCAAAAAAAATCCACACCCACTTCATTTTTAGCCACTTGGAGATACTGGCAGAAATGACAGTGAGAATGGGGGGGAAGCCCTCACTATCAGGTAGCCTAGATTTATCCATGAGCAGAACAGGCTAGAGAAACAGCCAGTGCAAGAATCCACCCCAGCTGCATCTGATGAAAGCAAGTCCTGTTGTCACTGCTGATTCCTTACTGTGAACATACATTTTTAGTGGAAAAGCAAGGTATCTGTTAAATCAGGCATTAAAAGAACCAAACCACAACAGTGCAGCACATGGAATGCCAGCCAGGGCTATGCTAGGATTGGTTCCTTAACCCTGCACTGTATCTCAATGCAATACATTTAAAGATAACTAGAAAGCACTACTAGCCAATTCTATTTGTTTCTAAACTCTACTTGTTTCTCTACTTCTCTACTTGTTTCTAAATTCAAAAAGGTGTAATCTCATAATGACAACTACCCTTCAGCTGTGCTAGTGTCAAAGCATTTCCAATGCCAGTTAGATGCCTAGGAAAGAGTGGCAGACCTTATCCCACTTATCTGAAACAGTGGGGGGAACAAATACAGAACTTTATTTCTGAACAGATGGTTCACAAATCAACTGTTCTGCAGAATTCCTAAGTTAAGTACAACATCAGTCTCTTCAGGGATTTTCTATTGCCTCATTCTGAAGATCTCCATCACCATAATCAGTTTTGGACTCATTCAAAACTACTCTTTTATTGTGCCACTGCACTCAGTGAGGAGAAGCCTACAGCTCAGAGAGGAGGAAAATGGAAAGCAGGGTCAGCTTCTTGCTGAACCATAATCAGGCACATCCCTTCCTGAGGGAAGGATGAAGGGTGTGTAAAGATCAACTGCTCCTCCACACTTATGCTATTCCAGAAAGCTACTTCCTAAGAATTCACTTGGCAAATTAACACAAAAGACAAATATGAAAACAAGATTAAGACAACAGTTAGCACCTATCTGATAGTAGTATCCACTTAGTTTCAGTTTTCAAAGAAGAAGTTCTATTCAGTCAAGGTTTGTGTGTTAGGACAAACATTTGCTAACTTCCTCCCATTCTCCTCAGCATTTGAATCCTTTGGACAGTTCTAATCAAATCTTTCTATGAAGTAGAACTTTTAAGTATGAAGTTGTCCTATTTCTTCCACCAATATTTCAAAAAAGGAGAAGTTTATTAATATATAGCAAAAAGGAAGTTACAAAACAACCAGCCTTTTCAGACATCAGACAAGACAGTCACTGAAAGCACAAGAAGCCAGAATTATCAGATTTACATCTTTTACAGCTACCATTATTGCCCAGAACCATCCCCATCCCACAACAGCTTCCGGCTGTGATCATCACCAGCTAGTTTTGATGCTTTAAGACTCAGCCTCCATTTTAACAGAGACAAGTGGGTTAATTTCTGTTCTCTTTCTCCCTTTGGAAAGGGAATCTTTAAGGCTGATCTGCTTTTTCATGCCCTTGAGCCCCACTCGGCATGGAAAATGAAATTAGTCTATTTATTTTCATTTAACATTTAAAAAGAGAGCTCCAAGCACTCAACCTTAGAAGCAACACATCTAGCAGCATAATAGGCTAATCAGTTAAACTTAACCAACCAGCAGCATTTATCACCTTCAATTATTTTAATTCAGCTCATCAACAAAATGGACACATGTTCCCAAATCACATCCCAAAATATATTTCCTCCATTTTACCAGTACTGTCCTTAAGTCTCCTGTCAGGTGAACAGCATTTATCTTCACAACACCTACATGAGGAGGTCAAGTGTTATTTGCACCACTTCAAGGTAGACAGTCAGTGCTACGGTACAGAGTGCCTGAGAAAGTCTAGGGCATAGCTCTGACTGCACCCTTTCTGTCTTGCTTCTTCCCCTCCACTCCTGCCTTACCTCCTTTCCTCTCCAAAACAGTGATGATCTCAAAGACTTTTAGCAGAACTATCATTGCTTTATCCAAGGAAGTTTTACCCAGTGTTTACGGGTTTGTACATTACTGTAAAAAAGGCATTGCCTCACCTGGTGACCATGAAGAGTATACAGAAGTCTTCCTTCTAGTAAGTCCAGAATTTTAAGAGTTGAATCGTTGGAAGCAGTAACCAGATAGTTTCCAGAGGGGTGAAAGGAAAGACTGTTCACCACAGCACTGTGCACTAAGGATGGAAAAAACATATGTAATAGTCACCAAGACCAGTTTACATAAGAATAAAACATTACAAGCACATTCCAATTTTCTGTTATAAAGTTTAACAGGAAAAGTATCAAGAGGAAACATTCCACAAAAACTCTTCAAAGCACTGGAGAACAAGGGCAGTCCTCAATTCTTGTAAAAATAGGTCCTACTTTATTGAAAGGAAAAACGAAGCTTTGCCAATTATTCTGGAAAATTTAAACCTACAAAAGCTTCCAGTACAGCCCAAAAATATAACTAGAAGCACAAGTGATTCTGTGAGAGCTAGACACTGACATATTTTACTACTGTTGAGCTGCTGTTCTTGCTCCCAAGTCATTCTAGAATAAAACCTCTATGCTAATACATTAAGGAGAAGAATGAAATTATAAAAGACAAACTCAAAGCTGGCATTGCACAGGTTCTTTTGGTTTACTACCTGACTCTAACCAAGACTGGGTTTAAGAGAAACTAGGAATGAAGAACCAGCAACTTGAAAATGGTCCAGGATAAGCATTATTTCTTCAGTATCTAATTTGTCTTACCAAAAATTAAAAGTATGAATAGACAAACTGTAAAGAGTGTGAACTTCCACTAAAGCAATCCTTCCTGCAGGAAGGTTGAATCTAAGTTATTTGGTAAAGAGATCAAGAAAATGCTTCAGGAAAAAGTCAAACCATACTTAAGTTCTCTGTAACATTAAACATCTATCTAATTTACAGCACTTTTTTCCCCTCACTGAACTTTTATAAAACAGGTTATGGAACATATTTATTTATGAGAATATGCAGTACTTTACACATGCACAGCTTTCTGAGTGTGACATTACAGAATACTAAGACTATGCTTGAAGAAGGTTTTAACTGTGCAATTATTCTCAATTACACCATGTGCCTTCCAACTGTTCTATCTCAAACCTACTACTACTACTAATGCATTTCCCCCCTAAATAAATTTATTCCCTTGATAGTCTACTGTGCACTTCAAATCCAAACTACATGTTAAAAACCCCTCAAAATACAAATTTAAAGACAGTAGACCCAAATTTAAAGACAGTAGACCCAAATTTAAAGACAGTAGACCCAAATACTACTTTTTTTGCAGATGTGGATTTGAAGCAGAAATCTGAAATAACCAGAATGCATCTACTTTTGAAACTCTGAGGAACATCCCATACCTCATCTACAGTTCTGAGAATGTAACTCCTCTTGATTTGGACTATTGAAAAACACAGAAGAAAACCATCTCTCAGTGCAGATAACTTCTAAACAGTTATTTTTGTTGGTGAATACTGCCTCTGTCACACACATAGATCTTCCTCCACCTCTCCAGCCCTGTATTACACTATATATTAAAGGAGAAAAAAAATCTACGTGGAGTTTTTCCTCCTGAAAGAGTGCTAAATACATTTCTCCTTTGAAAATATTATTCCAAGTGATTTGTAATATTCCTCACTCCATTAGTGTCTATAT
The DNA here is from genome assembly GCA_013396975.1 of Bucco capensis. Lineage (NCBI taxonomy): Eukaryota > Metazoa > Chordata > Aves > Piciformes > Bucconidae > Bucco > Bucco capensis. The sequence goes on from VWZO01017862.1 coordinate 958,415, forward strand.
TCAGATAAATGCAAACATATTTTGTCAACTAAGATAAATCCTGAGAGGAATCACACCAGAAACAGATGACGTTAATGACATATCTTCCAAGTTCCAGATAGTGAATACAGCATTTCCAGCTTCAACAAAAAACCTTTCCATAATGGAAAGAAAATATACAGACTATGCCTGTGTAAGCAGTCACGGCTTCTGTGCCCAAGGAATTCTTGGCTGTCAGAAGCTCAGAGAAAAACTTAATCTCTTCTCTGTCAAACCAGCTCCTACCTCCTACAAGACCATTCACAGTGCCTCTCCAAAAACCTGCCAACACGACCTGCAACGTCACTTGATTTCACATTGGAAATAATCAATCCAGTAGAGCACAAGGTGGCATCTCCCAGCAACTTGTTGCTATAAGCCTACCCTCCTGCCAGACAAGCCCTAGAAAAGTAACAGCCAATTAAGGGACTTCTACTGAGGGGTTAACAAATAAAACTGAGTCATGCTAGCCTACAAAGAAACTGAATATAACTGTCCCAAGTCTGACAGTAATACTTTCATTTAATCAGTGAATGCAACAACTTAGTAGCCACTACTAAGAAGATAAATTAGGATGGACTTGACAGAGCCACAGTCCCTAGAGAACAGATAATCACCACCCAGCCCCACCTAAGGCATATAAAAGTACCAATTGCTCTTTTCACACAGCAATATGGGGGGGGAAAAAAGGTAAAGCTGTTTCCATAGACCTGAAACACAAGTGCTCCTCAGACAGCATTGCACAGGCAAAAAATGTCAAGCAATAAACATTGGCCCTTTTTGGAGGGAGATGATCTGCTCTACAAAAGTCAGCAAATAGAAGATTAAATAAAGCATCTGTCTCTTCTCCTGTACAGTAAAAGCAACCAGAGCACCTTTTACTTTGCTAAAAACCCACATACGATATAAAAGGTTTGCTCTCTACTTCCAACACTCATTGATGAATGTCACAGTTGGAACTGCACAAGAGCAACACTGCTAGAAGACTTATCAGTTTTGGAAAATAACCCAACATTAATATGCAGGAGTCTGTGACAAGGCTACTTAACGACTAACTCCTCAAAGCAACTCAATCTTTAAAATGGATTCCCCTGAAATCAGGCAGCACAAGCAGGTACTGAAGGGAGAGATGCCATCTAGTGGGACTGAGACAGCAGCTTCGCAGAGGAAAGCCCCAAAACTCAATCTGATTTAGCCAAAAGGCATGTCTACAAACCCTGGGAAGAGAAACATGTAAACACATCTGCAGAATATGTTACAAATGCATCAGTTTGCAGCCACAGGTGCATCAAGTGGCTGCACACATTTACCACTGCAAACTGAGGTTACTTTGGCTTTTATGGCTATTTCTAGTTGAAAGTTTAATGCACAATTACAATTTACAAAGTAGCTGTTAAAAATAATGCTCATAACAGGAAAAGATCACTTCGATAGCAAGGGTGTCAAGACTGAAATGTCATGCACTAAAGGGTGGGATAGAGGGGAAATAGGTAATTCCAAGGCATAAAAAAATAAACCTGGCAGCCAAACCTAAACCACATTAGAGTTGGGCAATTTAATAGCAGTAAGTGGAAAGCAGGAAGACATGATTTTTGAGCCAAATTATACTGTGGCTGGAAACACACACTGCAGATCTTGCCACTGTTGAAAAATGATAAAGTGTTAAAGGACAATCTTGCACTGTTTAAGTATTTCAAAACACTACCTACTTCAGCAATAAGACTTCTGAAAGGCATTTTGAAGGTTTGTTATGTGCCACAAGTTAACAATACTTATTAAATAACCACACTTCAGTATTCATTGTTGTAATCGTACCAATACTGATGAATTGGAACAACAGTTGCCAAAAGGTTTGATTTACATCAGATTTAGTTAACTATCAGAGAAGTGAGAGTGATCCTAAGTCCAGAAGAGTAACTGAAGAAATTTAAAAAAAACAAACCCCAAGTTGCATTATCTGAGAGTTCAAGGAGCTCAAGCAGGTGCACAGTTGAAAGAAATGTCAAAGAGTGCTTGACTTGACTACCTAAGGAGAATCCACTTGAGAGGACTACCCCAATACAGTGCAGGAAGTTGATGCTAGAAATACGATTTTTGTTCTCCTACCCCAAAAAAACCATGTTCAATGACCGCAGTGTCCTTACTGTGCTTAACAGTAAGACCAGATGATCATAATAGTGTTTATCCATCTATATGCAAAGAGTAAAAGAAGAGCCCTCTACATACAGCAGAATTAGAAAAGCATTCTGAAGTTTGCAGACTGATTCTACTCCACAGTAACCTCTTTTGGGAGATTTTATTTCCTTTGGGTTCTATAAAAAGAAAAAAAAATTACTTTCATAATCTTAATGCTTCTCTGCAGACAATTTGCATTTGCTTCAAGATGAGTAACTCTCATTGCTGTTATCCACCAGGAGAGGTTTAGTCTTTCCAGATTGGTGTGAAGGAAGACAAACCAGAGAACTGTGCTCCTTAAATATCGCTAACACTTTCTCTGCCTTTCCACACCAAAGGAAACTAGAAAACTTAGATTAAGAGCCTGCAAATTCTTCCAAGACCTTGTGAGTAAAGGGATACACAGTCAAAAGCACTTTATGAAAAAGCTGTAGTTACATAAAACCAGAAGGACCAACAGCTTTAATTCAGAAGTCAATTTTTGTCTCAACTTGTAAAGTTAGCAGTAATCAACTGCAAGCTATTTTCCTACTCTGTCTTTTCTGGCTGGCATTCAGCTGTGAGGCTCTCACAGCAGGAACTGACAGTATCTGATGTGGATGGCAGAAAGAACACCACACCAAGCTCCAGCCCCACATCTCTGATCTGCTTTACTAGCATACCAGAAGGAGTCTTCATGAAAAGCTAACAAGTTTAACAAGCTATCTGTACTGGAAACAGTGCCCCAGACTGCATGGATTTACACAAAGCCACTGCAGCCCTAAAAATCATTAATAGTAAAGGAAAGAAAAGCCATATCTAGGCTTAAGAAATGGGAAACACCCTTTTCCTATCCAGTTCTAACAAACAAAAGCATCAATCAGTTTGATAAGAACAGACAAAAGAAGGAGATGCCATTTAGAAGGTAAGGGGGGAAGAAAAAAAAAAGATTTAGGCTCCTAAATATAAAAGCTAGCTACTCTATGGACCACTCATAAAACCAAACAGATGCTGAAGAAAGAATCATAAACATGGATCATAGTATAGAATTGCAATTGGTTGATTTTGGTTTTCCTCTTTTGTTAACTTTTCTTAATTTTCTCATGAAAAATTTAACCTTCTGCTTTACTGGAATGCATCAGACTCCTCCTATAAGCTTATTCAGAGGCAAAGGCTACACATCCTTTTTACTGCACATCATCTACTCAAGAACAGTGAATAGGAGCCACAGGGCATCACAGATAAAACCTACACACACACTAGCAACCCAGGACAGTTTCAGTGTTGAGGTTTTTTGCTTTCTGCTGGTGGACAGAGGAGGAGAAATCAGAACAGACCTGTTTCTCACCAATATGTGAGAACCAGTCTTGGAGCTAACACAAAGCAAAGCATGATGTTTGTTAAATAAAAAAAGACTTCCACTGGCAGGCCTAACCCAGTGCTTTCTGGAAAAGCAGAAGGTGATAGAGAAACAGTCCTTTGAGCAATTCATATTAATACATGGAAAGGTCTAACTTTCCTAAGATCTTAACTTGCCTTGATAATGTTGAAGAAGTCTATTCATCCTAATGTCCCACACCTTCACTGTGTTATCTGTGCCAGCTGCAGCAATGCATGTACCACTGGGATGAAAATCCACATGATTCACAAACCTGTAAATTGCAGTTAAATCCAATTGTTTACATTCAACTTCTGCTAAAGATCAAAAAGGTCTTTCCAGGAAGGGAAGCTGCATCATGATATATTGAACATTATGGAAAAGATAACCTTAAAATTTGTACTGCTGAATTTCTGTTAAGACCTTGCTATAACTCCAAGCAGACTGCAGGATTATATCTAAGGGTATCATCTTCAATGTTCTGCATTACAGGTGTAGGAGCTGTAGAAACAAACCTCCTTGAAATCTGATGGATCTAACTGTCACAACAGCATTTGCAAGTGTTCATTTAATGTTTGCATAATATATGTCTTCTATTAAATGAACAGGATTTCTAGAGCAGTGTGTACAAGACAGAACAGATATTTTTCTTCTCTTTGGAGTAATTAATTTTGAGATGGAACTTATGGAATTCGTGTCTGAAAGCATGTTGCCACTTGAAAGGTAGCAAGGCTAAGACCAAATTTCTTTCTGGACCTGTATGCAATTTTGAACACACAAGTACAGTAGAATCTTCAGTGAAGAGCATCTTGTAACTCCTCATGCAATCCACTCAAGAAATTGGATAAAATTTATTATCCTTTGAGTATTCTCATAACAAACGCTGAGGAAGTTGAGATAAGTCAACAGGTTGTTTAGACAAGCTATACTCTTAAGAGCACTGGAAAAAAATAACTGTATGAATTATAGCATTGCATATTACCTGGGAAGAACACAACTTTGTACTTAAACATTCAATGCAGCAAGAAATCAGGAAGATTCCAGTCTCAGTTCTCTAAGCTTAGACTTGTTTTGTGTTTCTTATCAAATGAACTTTTGCTGTGGCTCAAGGTGCTCCATGAAAAAACTCACAATTCAACAGCTGGTTTTCAGATGAAGTGTTTTTTGGAATAACCTTACTATTCAGAAATTTGAGGATGAAATAAAGCATCCAAGTACTAATCTACCAGTACACTTTTGCTCTTTTAATCTACTTCAACTCAGAGCAAAATAAAAAAGGCTTAAGATGGCTAGAAGAAGAAATAAAAAAACTTAAGCACCTCTTATAAATAACCATAAAGAAAATAAGGCTTGATGTGTTCAACAATGATCAAAACATACCCCAGAAGGTCCCAATCTGGAAAAGTCATAAAAAGGTCAAAGCAGTTCTGGAAGCTCTTCCTGCACCTCATCCTCTGCTGGTTGCTTTTGTAATAGGTGCTAATGTTTAAGAGGTAGAAATGATTGCAGGGACAAGACCATCTGACTGCTGTCACAAAATCAGGTGTCCATTCACTAGGAATTCCCATTTCAGCAATCACAAGAAGGCTGGTCCTCAGGCATCACCAGGTACTTACCCCCCATGCTCACAGAAGGAGTGTATACATTCTCTGCTGGTTTTATCCCAGAGCTTGACAGTTTTATCATCACTGGCTGACACTATCAATCGTCCATCAGGAGAGAATCTAACAGAAGAATGAGAGCAATTAAGAAATGCTTTCTGCTTTACTGTGGGCATTGTAGTACTACCTGCCACTGCCATCACCACATTCAAGAACTACAATGACTCTTCACCTACAGAGAAATGATTGCTTTATCTAGACACACATACACAAAGAACTCATAAGAAAAACTGAGGTGGACAACTGGAAACCAAATCTGAGACAGTTATCACAAAATCAAGCTTTTATTATGGCAGCACTTTCAGCACTTTGGAAGGAGCATGAGTGATCATTTTTAACTAGAGGCATGACAAGTCCACAAGTAACTAAGATGAAATAACAATATAAATCTCTCATTTTGCTTCTGTTAGCAACTTCAAGATGCTGAAGTCTCCACACCAGGTAAAGGTAAAACACAGAGCAAACCACTAAGCAGGAAACTCTCTGCTTGACAAAGATCACTGAAGAAACACGAAGTGGGTACACAACTATTATCCAAAGGGATCTCTCTGCAGGTTAGCAATATATTTCAGTCACTAGACACACCTGAATCATCCTGAATAGAAGTGTGTTACACAAGACCATGGTACTCAGTCTCTGCTTTGAGGGATAAATCCCCATCTCTAGTTGAAAAAGCAATACTCACCTGGCACAGCGAACCCAGTTTATGTGTTGACTAAGCGAAAACAGAAACTTCTGCCTGTGAACAGTCCACACTTTGACTGTTTTGTCATCAGAAGCTGTAACTAAAGACTGGCCATCACTGGAGAAGTGAACACTTCTTACAGTTGCTGTATGAGCCTTGAACACAGCAGATTCGCCTTTGCTGTACAGAAGAAAAGAATGCTTTAAAACTGCATAATAGGGCAGCAAAGACATTACACACCTGAAAACACAAAGCTCCTGTATGCTGAGCAGTGATATTAACCACCACCCTATAGAAAGTGAATGTGCTTACATTAAGGAGAAAATGTTGAGCAACCCCAAACTCACTCATGCTTGATGAGCTCTATGGAACACATAGCTAAAACCAGTTGTTCAGATTCAATACTAGAGCCCAATCCACAGGAAACAATCCATGTTTCCTATAAAGGGACAAAAATGCTATTGCTAATTTGTGCAACCACTTAAAACAGTATTTATGGAAGCATCAATATAAAAGAAGATGCTGAGATTCTGTACCATTACCAGGTCCTTTGCTCCAAAGGCAGGTGAGGAGGGAAGCGTTCTCAGTTCATCTAGACAGAGCCAAGCAGGCAACAACCTCACAGCTGTTCCTGTAAGGGCCTATGCTCCAGCTGAACACTGTGATGCAATATCACACAAGTAACACAACTGAATTCAGAATGTCTGATGTTGTACAACTTTTGAGCAAACTACCATTAACTCAGCCAGGTAAGACAAAAGACAAGTTATTTCCCTTTACCCATCATTTTCAAACAAATGCATTGAGGCATTCCTCTGGCAAATAAATGCATGGCATAGTCAGAGATCCAACAGTGTATGAGATTCTTGATCCACGACAGATCTCCAGCATGTACTGTGCTACCAGGAGCTCCATATCCACAGACAAAAAGAGAACAAGTCCTCCCTTCTCCATTAAGCCTTTATAGGCTTTACACTGAGGCTGGGGGCTACCAAAACAAAATCAAAATACTACATACCTTCCAGCAACATTCCCTCCCTCCTCAGAAAAGGTCAGAGCTGCCAAGTTTTATGTAATTCTTTATCTGCCAGAAGGCAAGGAACTGTAAAGGTTACTGCTCAGGAAAGTTTTCTTTCTGTCCAAAATTACAGAACACTCTCAAGTCTGATAAAAAACTCAATTTTATTTGTCATCACAATCATCAGGTCTGCTTCAGGACACAATGCTTTTTTGTCTTTGATAGCAGCAACTTACAAGCTCACAAGCAAAGGAAACTCCAATACCTCTATATATGCCTGTCCATTCAGAAAATCAATCCCGCTATCTACTGTGGAAACCAAGAGAGCAGAGGAAACACCAGCAGTTGCTTTTCTGCCTCTTGGCTGCAAAAAGCTTCTCATTACTTGCAACAAGGTTAAGCCTTCCAGCAGTTCTTCAGCACTGTTTAACACATCATAGAGTAAAACAATAACAGTTGAAGTCTCTCAGCCAATGAGTGCCAAGGACTTGACAAGAGTCAAGTTAAAGCAGCAAAACTCTACTCAAAAATGGAAACTTCATAATTAGGCTACTGAAAGCAAACTTCTGCTAATCACCTGCAAGCTCACAAAAAAGTCAAAATATAATCCAAGGTAGTCCTTTGTCTTAGTGATATACCATCATTTACTATCAGTGGAACACAGCTACTAGTTTTAGACCATGAAATAAAGGTTAAAGGCACCTAAGCATTTTGTGGACTACAGTAACCATGCCAAGCTAGTAGCCTGCACCCTGTTCACAGAAGAGGCATCTCCATCACTAAACCTCAATTTCTGTTTCAGCATCTTGCTTAACATTGGCAGAGAAGCAAAGGATCGATTTGCTAGGAGGAAAGACAGACTGGGGGAGAAAGGGGAAGAAAAATCCACCAGCTCACCACTGATGAATTACCTTTGTGACTTGTTACATTAGCATGGGAAGTTAATACTGACTTCAAGCCTCGTAAAGGATTTTAGTTCTGTTTCCAATGCAGTTTCATGACCAAATTACCTCTCCTCTGTTAGAGCTGTCAGAGAAAATGGTTCTTCTTTCCCTCAAACAGATCCTAGTCCCATAGCCAGAGGACTGCTATCAAGAAACAAGGAGAATTCCCCAACCATAGCTCAAAGAGAAAAAGAAAGACAGAAGGGAATAGACACTTACACACTGGGAACCCATAAACGGACTGTTTTGTCTCTAGAGCCTGAAGCCACCAGATGACCAGAAGGTGAAAACTGAACACACATCACTGCATCTTTGTGGCCCACAAAGCGATAAGCTCTCATCTGAGGTTTCATATTCCAGATCATCAGGCACGAATCCATCGAGCCACTTGCTGAAATAAAACGGAAAAACAAAACCTCCTCCAATTACACTGAAACTACATTTCACACTCAGTTCACCATCACAGCTTCCAGCAATCTCAAGTATATTGTCCTTGAGGCTTCACCAATGTATTGCATACTGTGTATTTTCATTAGTAATTAAAACAAAACAAAGGCAGTCATGCATTGGCTTGGACTGACAGTTTACTTCCAAGAGTCCCACAACACAACAGTTGCAGAGTAAAAAGCCATACAAGCTGTAAAATTTCTTCCAAATAAACACACACTGTGGAAACACACAGAAGGTCTGTGAATGAAGGTTCTCTCATCACTTTCCAGGGTGTTGTGTAGATTGCAAGATCCACCACAGGATTATTCCCTGCATTTGTCTTTACTCATGCCTACTGCACCCAATGCCTACCAGGTGGTATTGCCTCAAACTATCACTTCTGCCTTATCTCCTCTGAGAACCAAAGTAATGTCCATCATGCCACACAGACTGAACACCAACTTCACTAAGAGCCAAAACCCTCCTGGTTCTACTCAATGGACATGCAGTGGATTACTGAATAGCAACTAGGACACAAGGCTTGACATAACCACAGGCACCATATAAAGGGGAGAAATAGAAGATACAGGAGAAGAAGTAAGGTTTTACCTCAAGTTTACTGCATAGCAAAGCCATGTATGTGAAATGATAAGCAACAGTAGATGTCCCTAAAGCTCTAGCAGGATGTGCACAATCTGCCACCCCTATAGCTCAATAACAGGATTTTTTTTTCCAAAGCACACAGAAATATTCCTCTTGAAATGCTCGTCATCATGAAAACAAATTCTTTGCTCTGGTAGAGCTCAGTATCTCCACTGTTCCCTTCATTTAACTAAAGGGGGTAAGTTCTTTCTGTATCATCTAGCCATCAAAACACATGGAGACCATTTACCCAATTGTTTCTTATTGACACTGAAATCCACACTAGTGATGGCATCTCTGTGGCCTTTGAAGTGTCTCTCCAGGGACGGATCTTCCTAGAAGACAGTAACGTTCAGACACTATAAAATAATTGTCATTTTCACACAATAAAACCATTTTATTTCTATGAAAAGCAAGCCAAGCCATACACTCATCCACAAAAGCTAGGTAGAGATAAGAACACTGTGCAACACAAAATGGGAATTTCACATGTATCAACAAACTTCAAAACAGGCAAATAATCCATGCTGATAACCCGCTTGGACCTTAGGTGACTTGCATGAAACATTCATGCATTTTTACAACATATTGCTGGTACAGAGAGCCCAAAGTTGACTTTAGAATAGACCAGCCATGTCAGTGACTACCTGAGGAGGCAGTCAAGCTCAGCTCTGCTCTGACAGCTGCTCATCTCAGCCCAGGTGAAGCCAAGAGACCACTGTTAGCACAGCAGAGACAAATTTGCAAGACTTAACACATCTATCAAAACACACAGGTAGACTCAGAACTACAGCAAAACAGACTGACCCACCACCCTTCCCCTATGTCTAGGCAACACAGTACGTCACACAGCACATTGCTGCAAAGGCTAAACAAAGCCTGAAGTCAGGTGGAAAAAAATAAAAACAAAGCACCACACCACTACTACCGACAGAACTGTCACAAAAGGTTTTAATACTTGAAAACTGTCCAGACCTCAGAGCGAGCTGATCTGTCTTCAATCCCTGCTCTCATACATACAGCTTCTGCCTTCCTGGTAATCCCCACCACAGCCGGCTCAAACAAGCACCCAGCCCCAGAAGAACAGGGCTGACCTTCCCCCACCCCTCTCTATCCTAGAGATGGCTCCTCCACAAAAACAGACCAAACCTCAAGACTCAGGGCTATCCTACCGAGCCACAGCAGCATTAAGCTACCCCAAGGCCACCTCTGTCTCCAGTCTCTCCCAGCCCCAACTGCATGATGCCACTTCACAGCCTAATCTCAAGTAATCTGCTGCTGCACAGCCCATCTCCATCAGCACTAAGCCTCCCCTAAACCCAGACTTGTCTCCCACCACCACCCCTGCCCCAGAAGCACCAGACCCTCAGACCCGGCACCAGACCTGCCGCAGCAAGCAAACCCTGAGCCCTGAGGTCCTGAACATCACCACCCCCAAACATTCCACCCGGGCCCACAAGCCCCAGCCCTCCCCTGCAGCACCCTGCCAGACGCCCAGGCTTCCCTCGACCCGGCCCCAGCAGCTCCCTAAGCCTTCCCCCAGTCCGCTGCACTAAACCCCCGGCGCGACAGCAGACTCTAGGCCGACTGCCCAGACCATTCCCTCTCTCAGCCCAGCCCCGACGGCACTAAACTCCCAAGCCGCAGCAGGCCCCGGCCTGGCCGCCCCCTCACCAGACACCCAGCGGCCATGACACCTCCCGCGCAGCGCCGCTCAGTTCCCGCGCCACCGCGGCCCGTAGCAACGGTTCCGCCCTTAAAGGGGCCGCAGCGCCGGGCCGGAACTTCCGGCTGCAGGCGGGCGCTGTATGAGGCCCGGCGGTCGAGTGAGGGGTCCGGTCACTTCGCGCTGCTGCAAGTCAGTCTTGCAAGTCCAGTTGGAAGTGTAGTCCCGAAAAAGGGCCCTTTACGTGGTGTGCAAAGCCAAGCGACACACAGGAGCTACTGCACAGAATCATAAAACAGATAAGGTTGGAAGGCACCTTGAAAGGTTCAATCCCCTGCAGTGAGCAAGGACATTTTCAACGAGATCAGGTTGCTCAGAGCCCTGTCCAACCTGACCTTAAAAGCCCCCAGGGATGGGGCATCTACCACCTCTACTTGCGTTATTTCAGTTCTGCAGAAAAGGGTGCTAGGTGATAAGCTCCAAATCCACCAACAGCCAGAGGGAAGAGCAGCCCTTTAGCAAGACATTCACACTCACAGCATTCCAGAACAAATGTCAAAAGAAAAAGAATTTTACAATATTCATGCCAAGGTCTTTGGACAAAAAAGGGCCGTCGGGAGCAATAGGTACACATCAGATCCTGTGGCAGAGACAACAGGTTGTCTAGATAGCCCAGTTCAGCCAGAGAGGCGCTGGGTAGGCTTTGTTCCAGCATCTGAACATCTCCATGGTGCTATCTACCCTGGGCTGGACAGGATGGGTTTCACTTTTCCTTTAGAAAACCGTGGCTCTGGGAGCCTACCCTCTCCCAACATCCTAGGCAGGGAGAAGGACCACAGCCCATGTGCTGTCACCCCACTGCAGGCAGTGTCCAGTATCACCAAGAGATACAGCCAAGCTTTCCTCAGATGACCACCTGAGGGCAGGCTGAGGCCTCTCCCAGCCTTCTGTTTTCTAAAGATACAGAAATAAGCAGGAAAACTGGATAAAATGCAACATAATTTCATGGAAGATGAATCATGCCAAACTAGCCAGCTTCTTTGCTAAGATGACCATAACTCTGGGGGAAAAAACTGTTGAGCTAGCTAGCCTCCCAGCTTGCACCCTAAACATTAAACAGCAAGTCTCCTTCCCTGGGATTATCTGTATGACAATGAATCAGGAAGAGAGCAGGAGCCCGAGGATCTGCCACCTGTGCAATAAGGCCTTGCACTGCCAGCCTGCAGTCCCTGCACGCTGTGAGGCAGCACTGAGCCACCTTGGGCAGCGAAGCCATTGCATGGCATCAGACCCACCCAGAATTCAGGCGAGTCGTTCATGCATGAAATTGCAGCTAACCTTTGACTTTAAACCCAATTCAGAAAGCTCTGAAATTTTCACTAGAGCGAGTGGGTCTAAGTTTAGCAACTAAACTGACTGTTTGCCACTTCTGCATTGCAAACCTCAATTCTCACGTGTCCTGGTAATATTTAAACTGCTGAGCACACCAGTTTCTAGACATACTTATTGCAGTTCAAGAATCTGCCGACTGGGGGACAGTGTGCTAGGCTTCAGAAAGACACTGAGATGAGACTGTTTTCCTGGAAAAGCTGAGGTTCTCAGTGAGATCAGTGGTTCCTCTGCCATCTACAGAGGAAGCACCAAGAGATGCAGAGTTGGTCAAGACAATGCACACAAGCCAAGATGGAGCCAGCAACCGCACCCAGGTTTCCCAGCTGCACTCTCAGGACAAGGTCATCCTGCCTCTATGACCACCATGATCCCAGCATGGGTCTTCACAACTGTTTTGTGTCCCATCCAAATATGCACTAGAGATGGAGGCAAGGGACTTGAGCAACCGACCCTGCAATGTTTTGCCCTATGTCAACCCAACCAGTTAGGATGGGGCAGCCACCTTGATTCCAGAGAGTACAGCAGGGATTTGGGCAGCCCAAGCAGACAGCTACAAGGAGCCAAAACTTGCAGGTGAAGATCAATGTCATCCAGAGACTTGCTGTCCATACTTTCCTCATTGCTGCTGTGGAAGGAGGCAGCTGCAGACAGTTCAGGATCTGCAGACGGGACCAGGTCACCAAGAAGCTCAGCTGATGACAATGACATGGTCCCATTGCTTCCACGCAGAAAGACTGCTTTACATCAGTTGTAGATGTAGCTTGTTGCCACATCAGTAATTTTCTCTCTTACTGATGACTTCATCCTCCTACATGTGCCAAACCCACTTATTTATAGGCCACTATATTTTTCCTCCCACCTCCCTTTGTGCTTATTTTCCTTCCTTACGGAGTTAAGGAAAAGACAGGGGAAAAAACCCAACTTTTCCTCAAGTAAATCTCTCACTGACCTAAATGCAAATTTGTTCAAGCAAATTCAGAGAGTTCTGATATCGTGCAAGAGGAGAAAGGGGAGGGGAGCAGACTCTGCTGCTATCAAATGGATCTTTACTGCTGCGTAACAACTAGGCAATGAAGCAAAAGCCACAGGAGTTCGAAGAGGAAGCTCAGCCAAAGGTCACCTGGCTGTCCTAGGTGCTTGTTATCAGAGCCTTGAAAAGAGGGAGGAAGGTTCTATGAGCTGATTATAGCAACAAGTGGAAAAGGCTGATAGGGCTGGGGAGCCTGTCACCCCTCCTTAGCACTCAGTGTGCAGGGGTGCTTTGCTCTTGTAAAGCAAAGAGTCAGCAGAGCCCAGTCTCTGGAGGCTCAGGCCACCAAGAGAAAATTTGTCTGTCTCAGATCCAATGCATCTACTAGGCAGAGAGCCAAAAAGCTCCCTATTAACCGCAATATCATATTTTAGTTGCTGCCTTGCCTTTGCAGGTGACTTGTACTACTTTCACTGCTCATCTGTATAGCTGAAGCCATGAGGTAAAGGGTGGCAAGGGGACAGAGACATACAGACACCAGGACAGACTTAAAAGTTAAGGCCAAATGTGATCCAGCCCAGTGACCAACACTGATTGGAAAGCAGCCTAAAGGAGACAGACGACAAACTCAAAGCATACTCCTCCAGCACTGTTCAGGCAATGAGAGGACCATGCTGTGTCTGGTCACATCCAGGAGTCAGTCTGCAGGAAGGGTCAGGGATGGCTGCAGAGCATTAGGCATCCCAGTGCCCCATACCTGAAGTTTTTGTGATTCACAGGAGAAACATATTACAGGTCCTGGCTACAAATACTTTAAAAGCCAAGCAAAATACTCCCATCTGTAAACACTACAGGTCTGTACAGCAGTAATCTCTTGTCTCTCCAAGCACTGATAGTATTTTTGCTCCAAGAGAAGCATAACAGGCTGGTGAAAGATCAGCATCTTTCCCTCTGAGCTGCACAGCCACTTTCAGAGAAGCCCAGTATATACTTCAGCTCAGCCTAGCTCTCCAGGACAGTCAACCTGTGCAGGATATGGGTTGTCATAACCTTTGTCATAGCCACCAAGCACTCTCATGCTCGAGGCATGTGGTACTGTGGCATGCTCTGACCTTTCAGTGCGCTCCCTCCCCAGCATTGCCTGCATTGTGCCCTTCATGCTTTGGCTTCTCTATCCCTGGAAGTGTTTAACAGGGAGGAAGACATTTTGCCTCCTTTCTTATGTTTGACAAGAAAGGGAAAGGGTTTTATGAAGAAATTTGCCCTGAGATGCCCTCTCTGGATTTGAGGAGCTGGCAATAGTTTTTTCTGGAGTCAGCTTTACTTGCTTAACAAACTATACTGACCTAGTGCTCCAGGCACAACCACATTACTCCTTCAGGCCAGCATTTAAAGATCTGTCAACAAGGACTCCTCACATGCCTTGAGATCTGTCCTGCAGCTGGAAAAGCATCCTGGTAGCAAACCAACCTTTCAGATGGGCTATGAATACTCCTGCCAAGCAAAAGGCAAGGGTTTCCCTTGTTGAAACACATCGCAGCAAACCTTTGTGTGACATAAGCCTTCTTCATGCCAGCAGGATCAATGCAAAGAACCTATCTATGGTAGCTGATGTCCAAGCTCCTGCTTCTCTCTCTGTCTCTCTCTCTTGCAGCCCAGCATGAGGCAGGTTGCCTGCAGCAACAGGAGAAGCCATTTCTAAGGTGACAGACCAATCAGGCAGCTGAGAGCCCAGAGCATCCTGTGAGCTTCACCTTGTTAGCAACTCCAGGTTATTGTTCTCTGACAATCTGCTCTAAGCATTGGTTGAGTTTGGAAACAGTGCTAAAAGCAAGCTTGCTGCTATCGTGCCAATGAACGAAGAGCTTGTCAACAGAGATTCACCAGCAGCAGGACAAGGGAGCAGAATAAACATTACTGTACAGTATTTCCTCTACAGAATGGTTTAGATTAAAGCATTCCTTCAAAATGCTGTAATAGAGCTTCAATATTGCATTAAGTGCAGGGAAAAGGGAAGAGCAGAGGGTATTTCACCATTTAGCCCCAGACTTTTGCAACTGGATGCAAATCCTCCACGTAAAACACAGATTCAACTAACAAGCCAGCTCCTAAAACATTCCGACCTTTGAAAAGCACCCATATTTAGCTTCTGGATTTCACTTCACCTCTAGAAAATCCTCAGCAGTTTTTTGCCTTGCTCCAAGGATAAAGCTCACCAAGTGTTCAAGCAAGTCAAGGAACTGCAAGGAATATGCAGTTGCTGGCCACAAGGGAAAGGCTTTGGGCTGAAGAGCCAGGATGCAGTGATCATGGCCACATCTCCCATCTCTGCCTTCAGGAAGCAACTCATTCCGTTTTCTCCTGAGAAAGCAGAAAGGGAAAGAAAGGAGATGGTTGTTGCAGCGAGTTTGAGATGTGCTGCTTTGAGTCATCCTGAGATGCAGGAGAAGCTACTGTCCCTGCAGCACCTCAGACCTTCTCAGAAGAATTTGTTTCCCACTACAAGTCACCCCGCCCTGCATTTCTTGGTCAGATTTAGTTCCTCTTGGAGAGCAGACACATTCCTCTGTCTCTGAGCTCAATGCCAGGTCCACAATGTGCCTGATAGATAAAACAAGCCTATCAAGACCAAAAGCATTTTTGTCTATCACTGTACCTTGACCCACTGTACAAAATCTTTTTTATCAACTCCTGGAGATATGGGAAGCAGCTGGAACCCAGGATCTGTGGGAGGAAGGGACAGTATATCAGGCTTCTCTAAAATAGAAAGATCAGAAAGGTTAGGCTCGAACCAAGTGAGGCAGAAAAAGCCCATAACCCCTTCCAGGAGGATAAGCAATGCAAACAGTGGATGCCTGTATCTGAAGTAGAGATTTTTTTCCCCAGTCACAGCAGAGGAATGCATTTTAAGCAGCTGGCTTTTGCCCCTCTGTTTTGTTTACTCTTCCAAAGACAAAACCAAAAATGACACCATATCCTGCTTTATTGAAGCACAGAAGGAAGTATCTGGGAAAAGGAGTCAGATCATAAAACCAGAGAATAGTTCTTGTTGGAAGGGACCTTAGAGATCATCTAGTTCCAACCCCTCTGCCATGGACAGGACATCTTCCACTAGAACAGGTTGTCCAAAGCTCCATCCAGCCTGGCCTTGAACATTCCCAGGGAGGAGCATCCACACCTTCTTTGGCAACCTGTGCCAGTGTCTCTGCACCCTCAGGGTGAATAACTTCCTTACATCTAATCTAAATCTACCCTCTTTTAGTTTAAAGTCATTACTCCTATCACTATATGCCCCTGTAAAAAATCCTTCTCCATTTTTTTTTAGGCCCCCTTTAGGTCCTGGACAAAGTCCAGAGCAGCCTAACAGTAGACATGTACAAACCTTCCTGCTCAGCCTGCTGAATATGCAATTATTTATCTATGCAGCCTGCTCCCACAGCCAAATAGGAAAATTACCACAGGAAAATACCTGCTAGGCTTGAGGATGCTCCAAGCAGCCAGAAGAACAGGGGGAATATCATTCAACTGTTCCTCAGGTGTTGCTTGGTTTCTTGAATAAGCATCACTGCACAGAAGGACCAGACTGTCAGTTGCTCTGGGCAGGCTCCACAGCCTCCACATTCATACTTACACCCATTCAAGAGCCACATGGCTACCACCCAGTTTTCAGGCTCATGGTAACTTTCAACCTATGCAAACAGAAGCAGAAGAGCAGAATGAGGAAGTGATCTACTGAAACTTGCCCTGTGTGAGGGACTTCCCTGGAGAACCAGCACAAGAGAGATGCTGTTTGCCCAGAGAAGTGCCACACTAAAGCAGGTATGGGAGAATGGCCAAGCACTTGTTCGAGCCGGGTGCTCTGTTCACAGAACACAATACCTCTGCCAAGTGTGGGCAGGGGCTGAGCACAGTTATAATTAGAGTTGAGGTGCCAGGCCAGTTGTTTTCAACTCCTGTTATTTTTATTATGCATCTTTCAGTATTTTGTATTCTGCTGAAGAGAGCCAACATCCAGTTTCAGGGGGTAGGAGAACTTCATGCTAACAGCATCCAGTGTTTTGTTTTCCTAGTGATGCAGACCAGTCCTCACCACAAACTGAGATGCACCACAACAGCTCATAACTAGAAGGCACAGGGTAAGGACACAGCACTTCCGAAGTCAATTTCTTGAACAATTAGGGTTGGCAGCATTGAGGTCTGTCCAATTACTCCAATTTTCTAATCATCAAGGGTTTATTAGAAATTGCAGAGGTCCAGGAACGGACTGGCACAGGGAGGGATAGGCTACTTCATTGGTAACTCTCCTGACCTTCAGGGAAGAAACCCTCCAGCATAACATAGTTGCCATAAATAGTTACACCATGACAAAAGATGTCAGAAATGCAAGCTGTTGACATTACACTGGATAGTTAGCCAAAATGAAATCTTATTCCTTTCAAATTGTGAGCTGTAAAGACCAGTCAGTTTTATGACAGTGTGATGTGATATGCTATCCTAGAGTTTAGAGGTCAGGAAAGTGCATCTGACACTGAACACACAATACTAATTTCTTAGAAGGAAGTTCCCTTCCCAGTGATACAGAACTGTCTAACTCATTGCCAAGTTCTGGATCTAAGTAAAGCAAGTTCATAAAATGATTAAACAGATCAATGCAGAACGAGTTCACCAGCACTTTTATGTCCTGGGCTGTATCCTCTGGCTCAGGGATTGCCAGGAGCACAGCACACACCAGCATCCCTTAGTATCTGCTCTTAGCTGGGTGGATGTTTGGGCTAACTTGTTTTCCACAAACAATGAGCCAAGACTCAAGTATTCAAGGCTCAGTTTCATTAGTGCAAAACAAAGCTCAGTGGCATGGGATTTCACAGGCTTAATTCTTCCCTCTGTCTCTTGCGTGCTTGAGCAGAAGACAGACCACCATCTCCAAAGAGGGAAGACACCTCCACACAGGGCTGCTCTGCTGCTTCTGAAGTATTACAACACACTGTGCCAACAAACAGTCTAACCTCAGATGAAACAGATGTCTTAGATAAATCCCATGCATGACATTAGTCACATGGATGTCACACTGATGTTGCAATCATTGGTGTCATGGATAAAAATGGCCCAAAGAGGTGGAGTATGAGAATCTTCTATCACAGTTTATTTACATTAACTGTAAAACAAAAGACTCCTAACAGCTACTTGCACCTACCTGGTGTCTGTAATCTTAGCTCAGGACTATGCTAGAGCAGATTTTCTGCCACACCTCTGCAGTGGACTGCCTTGTTCTTACAACTTCAACCAAACAGCAAAAGCATGATCCTACTGCAACTGCTTTATAGACATTTCTTGCACACTTACAAGAACAATTCCTTGCTGCTATAAAGATGCAGCCTCATCTTGCCTCCAGATGAGATAATTATAAGCTACAGGCTCCTAGAGCCAACCACACCATAAGCTCTTACGCAGGCAAATGTCCTTGTTCAGGGTGCTACAGCACCAAACACTACCCCTGAGCTGAGCCATGGTCGCTGCTATGCTGGTGATATTAGCACTCATGATAGTTGCTCCAGGCTTAGACCATGGAAAGAAGGCTTTGGCATTAAGAAAATCACTAGTAATCTCATTAAATTGTTTTAAGTTAAACATATCTTTTATACAACCCCTTCCCTTTCCAAGTGAAATACAGCTGTGGAGATGTGATACTCTTACAGCTTCTGACCTAATGCTTTTATGCAGTAGAGGAGGTAGAAAGATGATACAGATCCCACACATGATAAACCACCTCTGTAGCAGGGAAATCAAACCCTTTACATAAAAGCAACCACAGAGAGTCAGGTCATCAGGCTACAGCAAAAGGTCAGGTGGACAAACTGAGATATCTGCCTGGTTTTCTTAGGAGTGGATGACTACTTGCACAGATTGAGCAACTCCTCTGTCTCTGCTCTGCAAATACAGCTTGATGACCAAACAGCAGCATCTGCAAGCCTGTGACTCTGTACTGCTATCGTTTGTGTGTGTTTTGTAAACAAACAGTGACTCATAACTGACAGGCTCAGAGAAACCAGGGGCAAGGGTTATGACACAGGCTAAGTCATCACCTTCTAATTTGTCCAAAGATACCATCATACAGAATGGGACTGACTGCAGCAGGTAACTGCAGAGAGGAAGCAAGCCTGGATGCTGAGGCCAAATCCTCCTGCCCACACTTGTCTCCAGTAGCACCTTGCCCCAGGCAAGTCCCACAGCAGCACACCTTCACTCTGGCACTCAGTGGCTTTAAGTCTAACTGGACACAGCAGCCCTGGCCTGGAAGGATATTCCACA
Source organism: Bucco capensis (assembly GCA_013396975.1). Classification (NCBI taxonomy): domain Eukaryota; kingdom Metazoa; phylum Chordata; class Aves; order Piciformes; family Bucconidae; genus Bucco; species Bucco capensis. The sequence continues at coordinate 977,681 of VWZO01017862.1, forward strand.
GAGGTGGACATTCATACTATATCCTCACACAAAAGGACCTTTGCCCCTGCACTGTGTGTGCCATTCCACCCTCCAAATAGCCGCACTGAATTAGCACTGGGCAAGTGAAAAAAAAAAGTACAGAAGATACTAGATAAAAGTTAATGTTTAACCTTTGTCTGCCTTACACTGCTGGCAAATAGTTGCAGGCAATCCTGAAATTTTTCCACTGGCTTGGCTTCTAACTTGTGAGCAACTTTGTTTCCTTGCCATACAAGGAGCTCCACCAACAGCAGACCTAAGGATAATTAGCTCCTGCATGTTTGGAGGGGTTTTTTCCTCATGGCTACTATGGTTCAAGTCTCCTACAGCCTATTTCTTGATCAGTATAATGTAAGGTCTCTATCCATGGGATATGTGGTTTCAAAGATCCCTAGGGACCTTTAAAAGCTTTACTATTCTTTGAGTTATTCATTGAACTGAAGTGTGGCCACCACATTCAAAGCCACAGGCAGGCAGGCAGCACAATCACAGCACAACTGTGCGCCAACATGAAGTTCAGCTTAAAACAGATGGAAGAGGAAGCCAGTAGCGAATAACAGCCTTGCAAAAATGCTTTAAAACACAAGAGAATTCTAATAACAAATCTGAAAAGGCATCAAATTAGGAAATTCTTGTTTGTAGCCTCGTTTCCTCAGTTCCCAGAGATATAGCCTGAACATCCAAACCAAACAGCTCAGTCATCATCTAGCTACCAGATCTTCAGCCCTGAACTGCCAGACAGTAGGGAAGCTCTTCAGTCTAACTCAGGAGTCCTGTTCTCTCACAAACAGTAGCTAGCCTCAACTGCCCAGCATAAACCCTCCTGTCACAAGAAGAGACTCAGTCCTTTATTCTTGCAGCCTATCACCCTGCAGGACTGCCTGGTACCAGTGGGGAAGCAGTAGCTGTATATAAATGGATGGGTGATTCACATTGGGACACTGGTCTATTTTCTTGACCCCCAACACAATCTCACCCAGCACAAGACAGCTGTAAAGCCAGTTCCCTGTGTGGTCCCACTCCAAGCTGCAGTGGCTGCACTGGAATGAGCAACCAGAGATGACACTGGCTTTGTGGAGGCTGTGCTCCTTCAGGCTTTGTCTGGTTGTAATTGAGCCATCTCAGTCTTCTTGGTGGAGACTTGGTTGGGGAGGATATGCTACCCACTTTACTCAGCAGTGTCTAAAAATACCAGAGTGAGCAAGGAGGCAGTGCAGGGACAGAGGCTGCAAGGATCTGCTTGCAGGCTGCAGAAAGAAGAGCACAGCCACGCTAAGACCATCAGTTTGAGCTTCCAGTGACCTCATCCCACCTCCTCACCTCCCTCAACGTGCATCCAGAGATGCACAATCCTCTCCCCATCCTTCCTCTCTTGCCCAGCAGGGCTCAATTGGGCACCTTACTCCTGCCCTGGATAGCCCAGATCTGGGCTCAGGCTGCTGCACTACCCCAGAGGTGCAAGTCAGGACTTGAGCACTGGCAGGGTCAGGGGCATGGAAGAAATAGCCACCTCAGTTTGCAGTGAGCTCACTGCACCACAAACAGCCAAGGTGGTTTGGTCCTTCAAAATTAATTAAAAGTTGTTTCATTCATAGGACAATTGAAGCTTGCAAGACAAGTAACTGGTGGGACTGCTACTTGCTAGCATGTTGCCCTATTCATTATTCTTCAAGACCCAAGCTGGTGTTTGCTTCAAACACCTTTCATGTTCCAGCACAGCTCTTCTACCACCCACAACTGTTCGACAGCATCTAAGGCTACAGCAACTGTTAAACTGTGGTCCTGTGGTTTGGGTAAAAACTTGCATTAAACAATATTAAGACTTATCTTGAGATGAGCAAAGACCAAGCAAAGTTGAGCAAACAGATGTGCTCTCTCAACAGAAAGCTGTGCAAAGCCTCAGACTAGCCAGAGCGGTGCCAACACCTCCATCTCAGGAAGTCAATCCAAGGGCTGCCTAACCTCATCTCTTATCCAAAGCAATACCAGATACTTCCCAAAGAGGTGCAAGAACCCCAGTCTAGCTGCATAGGTCTCAACCTGCCCTCCAATACCTCAGGACTCATTTATGTCTGGACCATAACACCCATTACTCCCTTGGGAAAGTATCACCATTCTTTACAGCACCAGGTCACCCTGCTTCCCATTTAAGCCCCTGAGTTAGACACTCCAGCTCACTAAATTTATGGCCTTATCCACTTCTGAAGACAATGAGACACACATTAGTAAACTCAGTTAATCAGTGGTTAGAATTAGTTTTTCACAGCCCAATTACCCTTCAGTGAAGTTCCACAATCTAGTGGCAACAAGCTCCAGATAGGCTGGAGATGCTGGGAACAGGAGGTTCTCCCCAGCTACCACACAATACATACTATTCCTGGGTAGCTGTTTGTTGCCACCAATCGTGCTGGGAACAGCACTGTGACACAGTGGATTCAATTTATCATAAAACCAAAAAGAGAAAAATAGGGCAGCCTTGACAAGAACTGCTTGACTCACTCCTGCTGAGTGTGTTTAATACTGTTGGAGAATTGCTCCATGCAGAGAACAATTCAGAAAAAGCTTTACAAGGAAAAGCTTGTGATGAGGAAAGCTCATCTGCTTTCCTTTAGACCAGCTGCAGGCCTGCCCAGGACAGATGCACTTGGCACATATGTGGAGATGGCTCATACATACTGAAGGAGCAACTCATTTAATACCCACACATTTGTGAGACAGTTTCTAATCAAAACTTTCCTCCAAGCAAAGAGAACAGGCTATCCTCAATGTTCTCACCACAAGCAGATGACAGCTCCAGCACTCTGCTGTCTACAGCACACAGCATCACCATTGTGCAAGGACCCACCAAGGCAACATGACAATCCCAGCCTCAGGGCACCTATCCCCTGTCTAACTCAGATTGTGCTAGGCACTTACTCTAATTCTGCATCTTGAGTAAGACTTCCAAGCTGTCTGATGCACACTGGCAGATCAGATGGCAGTGCCCCCAGCTGAGATATATGCCTGCTTGTCTGTTTGCTTAATGCTCTGCTCCTGAGTGCACAAAGCATGGGAAATCTCTTTACTGTAGGTGAAAAAAATGTCACTCTGCTCAAAATTTCACTGCTGTACTGCTTCCTACATTGACTTCTCTCTAGACTACAGGGTGTGAAGAGACAAGGAAGACTGGCTACCCTTGGGTTAGATAGCAGGACATCTGGGATCCACAGAGACATCTTCATATACTAAACAGAAACCACAAATATCAAGAAAAGGGAGGACAGTCCAGTCACAGACAGACGTATGTGCTTTATCTGGTCAGCACAGCAGATGCTGGTATAAAGCAAAGGCTGCAGGAGGCAAACACATCTAAAACAAGGCAAGCAGCTCTGCAAGAACCTGTATTCTGGGAAAATATCAGCCACAAGAGTCTGTGCCAGGTGCCTCGTCCAACTGGAAAGGCTTCACTCAAGCTTAGCAGGGGTGAATACAGTGACAGCACAAGTGCCCAGCAAGGGGTTGCTCACATAGCCCTGCTATAGTGAGCAGCAGACACAACTGGCACCTAAGGAGGGGACCCAGCAAACAGCAAGACAGAGCAGGGCAAAGCCCTCTGCTTGCTCTACAACCCACCTCCCCATCCACCTCCTCATTGCCAGCAATGCAGCCTATGGAACTCTCATCTCCTAAGGGAACAATTTAGGTAACCTTATCATAGAATCATAGAATGGTNCATCAGCTCCATGTCCTTTCTGTGTTGAGGGCTCCAGAACTGGACACAGTATTCCAGATGAGGTCTCAGCAGAGCAGAGCAAAGTGGCAGAATCACCTCTCTCCATCTGCTGGCCATGCTTCTTTTGATGCAGCCCAGGATGCCATTGGCCTTGTCTCACCTTGATTACTAGTGAAGCCTGTGAGTAATTTCAGTTTCTCCTGTCAAGCCTGGTTGTCTCAAAAACTCATGCCCCTGGTGAGGAAAGGCTGCAGCTCTACCTGCCTGCTGGCTGGCCAGCAAACACACACACACTTGTCCAAGTGGGAAGTAGCCAGGGCACAGGGTGTCTCCAGCCCAGCTGATGTTCATAGGCTTTGGGAGAGAAGCAAGGATAGTGAGGGGTATTAAGAGTTATTGCATCAGAGGCAAGTATGAGTGAAGTCAGTCAGAATCTGTTGTTCCCAGAGCAGTCTGTCCCTTGCTTAGGTTACAGATAGGAGTTTATGCTAAGGGTTTTCTCTTTTCTCAGTGGGTATCACAAGATGTCAGCCCTGCTACAAGCATAGCAAGTGGATGAGCAAGTGGAGCAGCCCAAGAGTATATGGTGATATACAAGATGAATTTTGGTTCAGGTTCCGGTTTGATTTTTGGCATTCAGAGGCATTTGCTTGTTCTGTGTTCCCTTTTTACCCCATTGGGTCAGTCTTGTCTCCCAGCAAGGACTGCTCTTTCAGCACACATGGCACAGGTCTCTGATTGTGCAGATACACAACTAAGATAAGACCAGCAGAAACAACCTGTTCAGCCTGGAGAAGAGAAGGCTTCGAGGGGATCTTATAGCAGCCTTCCAGTACCTAAAAGGGGGATTATAAGATAGAAGGGAAGAAACTTTTTAGGTGGTCTGATTGTAATAGGACAAGGGGGAATGGCTATAAACCAAAGGAGGGGAAATTTAGATTGGAGATTAGAAGGAAGTTCTTTACCCAGAGAGTGGTTAGGCACTGGAACAGGTTGCCCAGAGAGGTTGTGGATGCCCCATCCCTGGCAGTGTTCAAGGCCAGGCTGGATGTGGCCCTGGGCAACCTGGTCTAGAGTGTGGCATCCCTGCCCATGGCGGTGGGGTTGGAACTAGATGATCTTTAAGGTCCCTTCCAACCTGGCCATTCTATGAATCTATGAATGAATCTATGAACCTCCTAATAACCAAAACCAAGCCCAAGAAAGTCATTAAAGGACAAACAACTCCTGCCTACTCAAGTCAAGTCCCTACTGTCAGCCTTAATGCACTGTTCCTCCACCACAAAGCAGATCTGCTTGCTTTCAGGGTATTGCACTTCCCTTCAGCTGCAGTTTCCCCTCTCCAACAGCTCTGTCCAGGGTGAGTGGAAGAGGAACAGGCCACACTGCCTGCTACATCCCCCTCCAGGACAACATTCTTTGCTTTTCCAGAAAGAACTGCTCAGTGCAGGAACCCTGCTAGATTTCTCCTACTTTTAAAATTGTTTTTTCCTTCCAGCTCATGATGACCTACTTAATAAGCAGGTCACTGGAACATGAGAGCTGCTTTCAGAGGCAGAGGAGAAAAGCCAAGCAGTTTCCCCACTGTGCCTGCTTCTGAGGACAAAGTGAAGCACTGTTTCTCAGGGGTCCCACTCAAGAGCCTCCTTCATGCTTTTCTTGTCTGAAATCAGCAGGAAGTGGTGGACCTGGGGTGCAAGGAGAGCTTCAGGAACATAAACCCTCCTCATGTGAACAGTAAACATGCCATGTGCAGCTCCTGTGCACGAGGCTGTGAGCCCCTGCAATGGCACAGCTGCATGGGATTCAATAAACCAGGCAAGGTGAGCTCTTATCAAACAAGCAGCAAAGGCAGAGAAGGAGAGAACAGGAACATGAAGAGGACAAGTCCCTACCATGATCCCTGTGTAGTGCAAGTCCTCCCCAAATAAAAGAAGAATCTGGTTGTAGCAGGTCTGCAGATCACAAGAATACAAGACTGAGTTGTTTCCAGCTGGAACAGTGCTTTATCTGAAAATCTGGCAGGCAACAATCAGGATTAGAAGAGCTTGAACTCAATTTACTTTTCAAGCTCTAGTCACTTCTGTTCCTTTGTGGGGAGCAATCCTAAAGGTTTGCTGCAATAAAGTACAAACTGGAAATGAGAAGGATTTGAGTAGTTGAGAGGTAAGAGACCCTGGGATATCCCTTCAGCATCAGTAAGGTTTAAGGCATGGCAGGACAGAACTCAGGATGTGGTCTCCAGCACCATCCTTTCTAATCTTGAAGCAGATCTATCCTCATCTTCAGCCTCCCCCTCCCAAACAAGGGACAACACTGTGAAAGATGTAGGCCAGCATATCTCATCCCCACGCCGACACGTGCACTGCAAGCAGGAAGCAGGTAGCTAGGTACCCAAGGGTAAGGCAAGAATCTATTAGAGAAATGAACGTAACATGATCCTGCCTAGGGCTCAGAGTCTCAGAAGGATACATGGAGCAAGTAACCAGAGCAGACAAGGGTAAGAAGCTCTCTCAAACAGCCTCAGAGAGCTCCAGTAACAATAGTGCAAGTCTGGTAACTAGGTCACAGTTATGATCCTTAATTAATCCTGAAGAGACCTCATCTGCCATGGGGAACATAACAGATAAGATAGCTTGTTAAACCCAGAAGCAGGCCAGGGGTAACACCAGACTCCAGCCTAGCCCCCAGAGGTTTGAGGGTAAAATCTCTTTTGGCAGCAGCAGCAGCAGCTGCTTTGCTTTGCCTAGCCTGCTCTCTGCCAAGCTTTTAGCCATCAGACATGCCAGGCTCTCCCCATCTCCTCCAAGGAGGCAACAGCAGCCTAGATCCTGTTCCTTAGCCACTGCCCAAACCACACTGACATAAACCATGAAACAGAAGAGACAGGATTGAAAACAGCCCAGGGACAGGCAGACATGGGGCTCCAGCAGAGGAGCTGTACCACACCCTATTGGACAGCTGAGCCCCAGTTCCCTACATGCTTCACCCACAACTCTGCTCTTCTTCACACCCCTCTGTGCCAGGGTGTGCTACCCCAAGTCATTACTTCCCCTGACTCCTCTGGGAGAAGCTAAGAGACACCACCTTCTCCATGTGCCTTGGCTTGCACAGAGGGTTAAATGAACACACTAGGCTCACAGCCACAGCCTCGAGACATAGCTGCTGCAAAGGGCATCAAGGCCAGGGCAGAAAAGGGCCTGATATTGCAGCTGAAGTTAGGAGAAGCCATATGCCAGCAGGGCCAGGTTGTTCGCTTGGCAGAAAGACATGTCCCTGACCATGACAGCAGAGAGTCCATCTGGCAGTGGGGTGGCAGAGACTGGCTGAGGGCAAGGGCATGGAGGCTGACACCTGCGAGAACAGTCTAGGTGCATGTGATCTGCCCTGGTCTCTACAGCCAGCTGTTTTTTGCTTCTACACATGATACCCATGAATTTCTTGATCTGATTAAATCCACTGGTGACAGGGAGACTAGCTGAGATAACGTTAATTGAGTTTTCAAGCCCTGCTTCTGCTACCTGAGCAATTAAAAAGCAGCCACCATCAGCAAAAATGAAAAAACCTAGCAGAGCATCTGAGGACTCAGCACAGAGCAGAAGCATTAAAAATAGCTGTTTCAAAGGAGGGATGTGTGACTAATAGGCTCCAAAATGACAACTGTTGTGAGATGGTTGAGGCAGCTTTGTATTAAAGCCATGTCTCCAGGGATCCTTATTAAGGTGTCACTTATGCTCACTACCACCCCCAAAGGCACTGTGTTCAGCAACATGCACCACTGACAGGACACTGGGAAACAGACACGACTCCATACAGTTAAACCAGAACAAGTACCAAGCAGAAGAGCTGCCAAGTAACCATAAACGAGTATTTCTACCCAAGGAAACTTTCAATAGCAGAGTAATCAAACTCCAGGCATGCACACAATCACCATGCACGTGCACTGTTCTCCCTCACCCAAGCGCAGCTGGGTAAGGGACTCCACCACCATGAGCCCATTCCATGAAAACTAGGTCACTGGCTATCAAGGCCAAGAGAGTGCAAGGACTTTGGAAGGATGTACTGAAATCACTTCTTCCAATTAAAACACGAGCTCAGGAAGCAGCTCCAGTTTATTTGGTCTCCTAATTGGAGCTTTAAATCTCAATTACTTGCTCAAAATCTCATCGTCCTTCACAGTAAATGTATCTTCACAGGGTTTTTCCTGTAGAGGAAACGCAGTTTTGGGAATCAAGCTGAAGCAAACTCAGGAAAGGTTACACCCTTCTGAAACAGTAGTCCAGAGAACACAGGTAACATGGAGCAATCCATGGTCCCAAAGGCTCACAAGGGAACCCAGAGCTTGCCCCCTTCACTCACCCACTGAAGAGCAGCACACTTGTTTGCTGTGCCAAGCACCAGCCTCCTCTCTCCCTCCTCCAGCAAAGTCCAAGACCAGGCACTACACAAGCCCTGAAGATCCTTCTAGACTTCAGCACTAGATAGCACAAGGATCCAGAGGGTTATCACACCACCTTATATTAGAGTTGTTGGCTCCTGTTTTCTGGTTGAAATGGTGCCTGCTTGCCTCCCTCCCAGGTAGCCTTCTCTCCACTACAGGGTCTCATTCCTGCTGCAGGTGAGACAGGATGAATATCTGCTTATCTTAGAGCCTGGTTAAGTAAGTGTGTGTCGCCTGGTGTGACACCTCTCCTCAAAACTCCTTCACCCAATGCATCATTGCCTCCCAAAATTCAGCTTGGCAAAGAGGCCCTACCTCACACCCACACAGACTACACAGCATACTCCAGCAGAGGCACAAGAATTAACCTTAAGTAATGAATGGACTTGGGAAAAATGTGGAAAGGCAACCCAGCTACCTCTCTGCTTGATAAACACTGGAATAACACAGATTTCAAACTGCCAAGCAAAAGAAATACAGAACTGTAACAGGTCTTTCTGGGAAACAGTTCAGCCACTGCTTAAACCCCAACAACCCAGCAACAGCCTTGTGCAGCAGAGTAAATCTGAAACTTTGCTGGTGCTACTGATGCCTGGAGAGAATCAGTTACCCTTCACTCCAAATTACCTCTCTGTGTAGAGCCACCACACCTCCACATCACATTCTCACATGGCTTGGTACTTTCTTCCTGTGTGATCAATCATCCCTTATCAGTGCTAAGACAGAGGTGTCTCAGGAGAGGTCTCCTGGCCTAACACTGAATTGTGTTTTTTTTAATTAACACATTATCAGATTTCACACTAGAAACAACAAGCAACTTTTTTTGAGAATATGAACTTTGAGTTGCTTTCTCAAGTTAAGAGTAGAGGTCTTTAAAAATCAAGACTGGAAGTACTTAAAACCAAACTACACTGAAGTTCTCCTAGGAGCTTTTGGGGTGACTGCAGGAATTCTTGTGTAAAATGCTGCACTTTCAAGTATGAAAAGACTAGAGCTTCCCATGTATATAAAAGCTCCATAAGATTAGCAGAGCTCTATATAAACCACAGCACACAAGTCAATCACATGATTGGTTACTAATGCTAAGCCAGCAGTAACCCTCTGCTCTCCCTTGGTTTGCTCTGACCACCAACTCAAAATGAGAAACTGAGCACAGAAGTGAGTGACTTTACCTCAAGTTTGTATTTTTGTCATTTCAGTCTTCACTTCTCAGCTGATCCCTTTCAACTTTTTTTTTGTTTTGCAATGTTTGCACTTCCATCTCTTTCTAGGACATTTCCTAGAATCAGCTTTTATCTTCTTTGGCCAGGGCTGTGACAAGGTGCATTTCCAAGAGAAAGTACATGCATCTCGCCTCATTAAGGGGAGGGATTCCTGAAAAAAAGGTGATAGAGACTCCAGGTCCTTTACCACATCTGGAGATACAAAAGCAACATGTTTTCCAACTATTACTACCACCCCAAGCCAACAGCTGACAAGATTAGGTTTGCTCAGAGCACCAAGTCAGACACAACTCACTCCTTTGAGTCCTCTAGCCAGTAGGTCTCAGCTGCAATGGTGTCCAAAGCAGTGCAGAACCATCAGGTCAAAGAAGCTACAAGCAGAAAAGGCTTCCAGCATGGTCACAGCACCCCAAGCAACCTCTCATCCCAGCTGTCCTGGCTGGTCCTCACTTGCACACCTCCTGGTACTGCCTATGCTGCTTGGCAGTCAGAGTGGCCCTGGGGCTTTGAAAGCAGAGCCAGAGCTTTGCGTGACTTAGGCTGTTTGTAAGACAGTGCAAACAGAGCACTTGCCAGTTTTTAGAAGAGTTCAGTACAAAGGCAAAGAAGGAATGGAAGCCTTGTATATTCCAATAAACTTAACACATCTCAGAATTTCTCTGGTCTGCAGCTCCCAAGTGGAGATTTAGCAATATAATGTGCTAATTTTCCTTTGTCATTAATATTTCAGCATTGGCCTAGTCTTCCCTATTGCTGACATTTCTCATTCTAACAGCTTATCACCACCCTCTAACTTTATCTGTGATCTTTAGAGCATGAGGAGGAATGAAAGTCTTGCACCCCAAAGGTTAAGCAACAAGAGCTATTGCAAAAGAACATGGCAAACCACACAGGCAGAATGCACCAACTCTTACACTGGGAGGAGGAAAGATTTGCAGATGAAGGGGCTGATCCCAAGGATACACATAGCTCATCCTTCCAGCTTTCTGCTGTGGCACACCAGATATGGTGTTACACACTCTCCTCCCACTCACAGGAGGGGGTTTGGCCTCGTGGTGTTTCATACCCCCTGTTACCAAACATTTCCATGCTATTTTCATGTCTGGTGCATCTTCACTTAGATATGAGGCATCCTTCCACTCTACTGCTTGGCCACTTCCCTCTCAAACCTTTCTATTGCTTCTTTCAAGGAACTACCTCTACTTGTCTATACAAATATAGCAACTAATATTAACTGTAACAACTAATTCTTTCAACTGTGAAGTTTCCCTGACCATTGATGGAAACAATAAAAGACCAAAACTGCTTTACACTTCCCTCTGTTTATTGTTTGCTTTAAGATTATCTCAAAGACCAGCAATATCTAATGCCATGGAATAGCTGGGTAAGAAGAAAGGCCACCCAGGTAACAGAAGAGCCCTGTTGCTTCACTGGGTACTCATTCATGGGGTAACACCCACACAGGAATTCCCAGCTTGGGTCTAGTCAGGAGGGGGATTTTCCACCACATTCTCATGTCATCAGCAGGTATTTCATTCTGAAATGCTTCTCCTCCTCTTCCTTCACCAAAATATTGATCCTTGCAGAGGAAATTAAAATACTGGATGCATAAAAGAAGAATAAGCCTTTGCTGAAACAAGCCACAACAACTAGCCTTGCTTGTAGGTACACCAGAGTGTAAGTTCAGCTGAAGAATGACACACACTTCTTTCTCTTCTCCTGTTAGCAGTCCTTCCTGCATAGGGAGGAGCAGGCTATCTACTTAATTCCTTTCTGGAAACTCCAGTTTCAGAGAGCTATAGAGAGCTCTGACTTCAGAGCTAAGTTCTTTCCCCACCCTTCTCACACCCTCATACAGGAAGAACTCAGATTTATTTTTCCTGAGGTACTTCAGGTCTCTGCTGACTACATAGAGAGTTCAGGCTCTTAAACTGGATGTAGAAGATGGTTTTTCTGACTGAGTAGCTAATGAGGAAATATACAGATATACAGGAAAAATGGCAAGCTGAAGCCCAGCAATAATCCTAACTAAAAATACACTGATTGGAGTCTACTGCTTCTAAGAGAAGGAGGAAAACTGCATGAGAGAGGACCAAGCAAGGGCATCAAGGCAAATCATTGCAAGTGCAGCAAAGCTCCCAGTAGCTGAAAGGATTCGGCTATCATTTCATGCCAGGTGCCACACAAAGCAAGATAAACTCATGGATGCAAGCTGGAAAAAAAAAAAAAAAAAGAATATTCTGTGGTTTTCCACATCTGAAGCAATTTGAGGGATGTCAGGGAGGTATTCTGGAGTTAAGATAAACCCCTGCTGGATGTGTTCATCAGATGGGCTGTAGACCACAGCAGCCCCAGTGTGGGAGTGATGCCCTCCAGCAGAAAGGCAGAGCAACTTCTGCTGCCCCCACACAGCATAAGTCATGCTCCTGTACTTGGATTTGGCCAAGAGACCAAACTCCTCTGCATCAATGGGCAGCACCTGGGGCCTGGCAGACAGACAGGAGTGTCCTGACCCAATACCCTTGTGAGGATCCACCTGCAGTTTTTAAATTTTAGAAGATAAAGAGGAAAATCTGCTAAAGAAAATCAGCATGGGAAGAATTTTCACTATCCAGCTACTATCACAAGCTTCAAATTTTGCCTTACAAGGTATACTAAGTTGCCTCTACTAACTGCTGGTCTTGGGACAGGAAGTGGAAGTTCTCAGACCTAAGCCTGGAATTTGAGTCTGGATCAATTCCAGATGGCAGGATCACATCCACTTTCTTGGAAAATTTAGTTCTCAATATAGAGAGTGGCTTGTGCATGGGGAGAGGGATTTGTTTTTCTGCCTTACCCTCTCATGACATTGACTGGGTGGGAAAAAATTAGGAATATGTGCAGCTCTGACTTCAGATGTGGGCAAAACGGAATAAATGTTGCTAATGGTGCAGTAATATGCTTTCATTTTGAAAGGCTGAGTGCAAAGAGGCTTTCACTCTTGCTTTTCTGGTTAAATATCTAAATGTTCTCTAAAAAGCATAAAATGCACAAAAATTCCAAGAAAGGACCTAACTGCTGACATATGTGAGGCTGGATGAAGGCTACAAACCCATGAATCAAGTTCTGTTTCCAGGAATTCTAGGCAAAACATGCTTGAGAGAAAAGGGATGGGAGGGGAGCATCAAAGGTAACTTACATCTCAGCCTATATGGTAAACTGGTAATGTGGAAAGAGACCACCCTCAGCAGCAATTTACTTCACAAAGAAATGGACAAATCATCAGAATGGAATGAATTTTAAAAAACTAAAATCAGCAGAGGCTCTCAGGGTAGCAAAGAACCTTCCCTTTCCCTGCTACTGCATCATATAAGCCTACCATGCAGATCAAGTCTCCTCTGCTAACCCATCTGGCACACAGCACCTCGGGCACCAACTCCAAAGACTGCTCCAAAACACAGTCACAGCTACAAACTACCCACCTTCCAACCCAAACTTTGTCACAGCCAGCTGAATAATTGCTTTCTCACTCCAGTGCTATCCCCTCATCTTAAACCATTTCCCTTCTCTCTTACATGCTACTCTGCCCTTTCCATATTCACAGGTAGCCACTGCTTCTCCCCTGCCCGGTGTACTTGCCGTGTCTCTCTCCAGGCAGCCACCTGCTTCCTCTCTCAGGATGGGCTCCCTGTTCCCCTGTTGGCTGCTGAAGTACTGTGCCTTGTCACAGTCTGAAGTTCTCCTGGAGTGCAGCAAACAGCATTTGCATGGCACTTCACACTAGTTTGTCCTGAGCCCTGTAGGATGATGGCAATGCATTGCACAATTAACATCTTTAAACACCATTTAATTAATCCACTGAAACACTACGAAATTTTAATTACTTACAGCTTTATTAGTATTTACTTCACCTTCAACAAGCTCTGACAGTATTTCCAAAAGGGGGAAACTAGCAGAGCATTTGACAAGACACCCTTTTTCCTTGACTTTTCCCCGCTCTGTTGGTCACAGAGCCCACAGCTATCTCTGTGTGCTGACAAGGACATGTTCCTTCAGCAGCTCTCCAAGATGAGGGTCAAGTTCATGTCATTCCATTGCTATTTACCTCTGCACAATTCTCATCATGTACAAGGTTAGATAAATTCACCGAAATCAAGCTCTAAAGAGGTATTATTGCAGGGTCTGATTAATAGCCCAGGTCCTAGGGAAGTCTGACAGGAAAGCTGGGAGTTCTGCTCCACTCAGAGATCTCCATATCATAGGCAAGGTCACTGTGTCTCAGCTGCTAACCTTGAATGATTTTGTGTAACAAGCAGATGCTCTTCAGGCTTCAGATTTCACTTGCACTTTTGAATACAGAACTATGAGCTTCTGAATTCCAGCAGCAGAGCAGACTCATATACTTCATCCCTCAACCTTGCAACATGTTAAGATGCTGCTGTTAAGATCATCAGGATAAAGAAAGATTATCAGATTTTTGTGGGCTTGGACCTGCTGTGGCGGTTGTCCATGCAGGAGAGCTCTGCAGCCTGTTGCAGTACTCTGCCAGCATATTTGCAAAACATCTTGCTCTGGTGCCTCTTAAAACACAACATGTATACCCTCTGTCACGTTGAATTAAATACCATGGTCAATTAATATGGGAAAAATAGAAGGAGAAGGACAAATACTATCAACATACTATGCATCAAGCACATGGGGCTTGATTTCTTATGTTTAAACAGAAATTAATCCAAGGAGCACTGGAGTGATCCTTTAGATTCAGACACTTTAACTCTGTGCTCTAAGGATACTCAACAGGAATGAGAACACTCTACATGGCAGAATGCTGTGATGTTCCCTCAGTTTTTAAAGTAACTGATGTGATACAAAGTGCCAGGATAGGGAGTCAAATGTTGATGGTCAGGGGAACGCGGATAGCAGCAATCTGAAACACACACCACCTACCTTTAAACTTGAATTGATAATTAACTATTATATTCTGCAAAATGTAAATGTTTGAGGCCTGTAACGCTAACTGAAAGCCACCTGTGAAAAAACAGCACTTCTCATTAGCCTCTCTGAACTAATCATTTGAAGCACTGTCCTGGCATTACCAAATGACCAAGACTTGTTACTATAACTGTTACACAAGCTCAGGTCAGACACCATAGCCTTAGTTTAAACATTTATTTGCAAAATAAATTACAACTAGCATTTATCTAGTTTAATGATGCCCACTGATGAAAGGCAGTTTCTTAATAGTAACCTCTGCATAACATTGCTGGAATAATGAATTAACATCAAAGCATTGCGATTTATTAAACAATGTTGTCTTAAATTTCGAACAGGCAGGGGGTGAACCATGTTTAAAGCCCTACTAAAAACCTAAATCCCACACCCTGCTTTGTCAAGCACTACATAATTTTGCAGGATCCCCTTCAAGGAGTACGCGAGGGCACAACTCTGCCCCACTTCCCACCTCAGAGCTTAGTGCCATGCTGCAGTTAGTACTAAGTCTGCTGTTTGACTGCAGTTTAAGTTTGCCTTCTTTTTGATGTACTTACTCTGAACACAAACTTTACACACTGCAACCAGCATCCTCAAAGGGAGTCAGTGATGAAGAGAGGAGGGTCAGCCAAATATCCCCAGGTCTTCCCTCTGCCCCCCAACAGAAGGATTATCTGAAGATTAAATTTGCAGCATGTAATTACCCATCAACACTTTGAGTGACTTTTGTACGCAAACTTGAGCTCAGCAACCACAGTCCTACGTAGATTTACTATTTCTGTAATCACTCTACTGTGAGCACCTTCTAGTAACTACAAGCAAGACTCAAGTAAAGAGCAAGCTTTTAAAAGAGCTCTCCTCAAAACTCTGTGTCTGTTACAAAAACCACTCTTGCCTCAAAGTGCCTGAGCTGCCACTCAGCTGGCTGAAGGCTGTGAGGCTGAGAGGCAGTAGTCTGACTGTACCCTGTCTTCCGTGAAATTGTTCCACAAGATGAGGAAGAAAAAGCGTCATCATCTTTTTTTTTTCCATTCTTTCCACACTTCAACAGTCAGTACAAACTTACAGGAATTAGAACTACTGCAGCTTGGATGGCAAGATATACAAAGAAAGTTCCTTTTATTATTATCCACCTTTAAATAGTCTTTTAAACAAATTTCAGTGTCCACTGTAAACCAGAGAATGCAAGATTTGAGTTTCTTTGCTGTTTTCACTCTCACAAGAATCTTATTTATCTTCAAACCCTGGGCAACAGTGCCATGCTTCAAAAACAGTGGTGGAAGTCTGAGCAGCACCAATAACTAATCACATCACTAACAACTGTTAGACTCATACCAGCTGTAGGCACAGTCCACCTGAGTCCACTTGCTGCTCTATGGGCTCCTATGCAGACTCTGCAGGGAGTCAGAGATACGTGTTTAAGAAGAAAATACATGAGATATATCTGAGCAGCATTGGGTTTCCCCACTCAGCTGACGGAGAGCTTATGTTTTCCATCGAACAGACCTATCAGGCCCCTCCAAATCTGCTGTCCTGCAAGTAAGTGACTCCAAAACTTCTGGGAAACAAGCGTTGCATAGCTTGAGGGGCTGAGCGGAAACCCAGAACCGCATAAACACCGGCCTCTTCTTCCTGTGTGGGTCGTCACGTCAGGCCCCCAGGGCCAGCTATCTCCTTCTGTCCCCTCACACATGCCCCCCAGCAGCTCCTGGGACCCCGCTCCGTGCCCTCACGACGCCCCAGGAGCCGCCCAGGAACCCTCTGTACTCTCATAGCACCTCCATCCCTTCACGACGGCCAGAGAACCGCCTGGGCTACCTAGAGGTCCTCCGGCCCCTCACGGCACACCAGGATC
The DNA here is from genome assembly GCA_013396975.1 of Bucco capensis. NCBI lineage: Eukaryota > Metazoa > Chordata > Aves > Piciformes > Bucconidae > Bucco > Bucco capensis. The sequence goes on from VWZO01017862.1 coordinate 993,901, forward strand.
CGCCCACGTTTCCCTCAGGCCCCGCGGGACCCTCCCGGAGCCGCCTCCAGCTCCTCATGCCTCGCCTTGCCTTGCCTTGCCTTGCCTTCCCCCAACTCCGGCAGCTTCCCATGACCTCTTCAGCATCTCCATCTCCTCACGCCGCCCAGGGCCGCCTATACGCCTTCACGGCCTCCTGAAAACCACACAGGACTCCTTCGGTCCCTCCATCCCCGCTAGAGCCACCCCAAGGCCCCTTCAGACCCTCACAGCACCCCAAAAGCCATCTCCAAACCCCCACCCCTGTGAGCCTTCTCCAGCCCCCAAGGTCCGTGCCGCGCCTGCGCGGTATGGCAGCAGGAGAGGCGCAGTGCGCCTGCGCCCTGGCGGGCAGGGCTATATAGGCAGCGGCGGGCGGGCTGGTGCTGGGTTGCTCTGCGGCGCTTGGCGCTCGTTGCACGGTGGTGGCTAGTGGTGGGCGCTGACATCACATCCGGTGTATCTCCAGTGCTGAGGATGGAGGCGATGGTTCGGCGCTGCCCGTTCCTGGCCCGCGTCTCGCAGGCCTTCCTGCAGAAGGCTGGGCCCTCCCTGCTCCTTTACGCCCAGCATTGCCCCCGTATGATGGAAGCAGCCCCGCCGGCCGCTGCCCGCGCCCTGACCACATCCGCAGCCCGCGGGCAGCAGGCGGAGGAGGAGACCCCCGCGAACCGGCGGGGTGAGTAGGGCCGGAGGGGAGTCGCGGGCCTGTCCTGGGACTGGGCGGTTGGGCTGGGTCAGGGTTGTGTCCCTAGGGACAGACCGAGTTACCCTGGCATACCGACATCGTATGTCATAGAAGGAAACTTCTGGAATGGGCAGCTTCGAGGTGAGGGTTGCTCAAACCTTTAAATGTCTCTGGTAACAGGCACAAACCAGAAATCGGCGTGCAGGGACGTCCTGTAGTGAGCTGTGGCTGGGGATCCATGATCCCGGATAACAGAGCTGGGATTTCTCACACCTAAGCAGCTTTTCACCCCACCCGGTAACATTCCTTGGAGGATTCTTATCCTGGCCCTCAGCAGAGACGGCTGAGGCTTGTAGCAGAGGAAAGACTGGTGGCTGAAAATAGCCAGACTCCTCCAAAGAAAATCTCCCCTTTGGGAGTGAAAGAGAGAGATACTGTTTTTTCCCTTGAAGGGTACAGTGCTACATCTAGCCTCTTAGATCAGATGCCCCTTGGGTGTTACTGGAATTTCCTCTTGTATAAATTATGATTGCTCAGTTACACAGTTCTGAATGGCTTGTGCCAAATTAATTGTGAAGGTAATGGATGCTAAAATGATGAAGCTGAAGTGCTTTCCCTTCTCTGCCCCTATCTCAGAGGCCAAAAATGCCAAAGAGGTGGCCCTACTGAACACGGATGGAACTCAGCCACCTACCGGTCACCCACCTCCTGGTGCTAGCCAGAGCTCGGCTACCAAATGCCCATTCCTGGCAGCTCAGATGAATCACAAGAACAGTAATGTTTTCTGCAAAGCCAGCCTAGAACTCCAGGAGGATGTGCAGGAAATGCAGACAGACAGGAAAGGTATGTATTCTGTGTGCTGAACTGTTGGTTCCTTCTGAGAGCCTCTGATGCCTGACTTTGTTCTGGAATCTGCCCAGTCTAATAGTTACCACTTAAGTTATGTGGGTAGAGTTATGAGAGACTGAAACAAAAAGCCATTGGAGGATGTAGCTGTTAATGATATACTGCAGTATTGTGCAGTGTTTCCCCTGGATGATTTCGGTACAGGAATACCATAAGCTGTATTTTGAAATGCTTTCTCTAAACATGTGAATCAAGCTGTTATAATCAGACATGAAGCAGATGCTTAGAAGAGAGCTTCACCAGGGTGCTGGTATAGGCTAAGGTGGTATATCCAGGGGTGGAGGAAACTAGGTTGAGGTACTAGGCAAGTATCAGCACAAATCCAAGCTGGAAAACAAGCAAATGTGAGGGTTTTTTTGTTTATGGAACTAAAGGGTGTGGGCTGGCTTATAGTCCTGATGAGGAAGGGCTGTCCTTCAGAGGAAGGAACTTTTCATCAATATTAGTAAAGCCTTGTGATCTGTCTTGGGAAGCTTATTTTACTTCTCTGTTTTCTGTGGCATAACTTCAAAAAAATCCATGTTAACTGAACAAAATGCTAAGAGCAAAAAGGAAGCAGCTGACCAGGACTCTGCCTTCAGTTAGGTGTGTACCAGTTCTTTCAGATAAAGCCTGTAGCTGTATAGAGTGGTTTTCTGAGTCACAATGAACTAAATGTTTTTGTAAGGAAATTACATGGTGTAATTGATATACATATAATTGTTTAGCAAGGCTTTTTGTCTCATACAATGCAAAACTGTAAGCAAATAAAGTAGTTGATCCTCTCAGGGGCATGTGGATTCAAGCACGTGCTTTCTACAGAATGAAAAGTTAAGAGTTACTTAAAATACTTGCTTTGCTGAACTCAACTTACTTAATTTTGTTTCAAACTGATTAAACTCTCTGGAATTCATTACAATGTCTGTAGGTGTAGAATTTGCCAAAATCCCAAGTACTTCCACAGTGAAGAACACCGAGACTGAAGGAGAGGAGCAGAATGGCTTGCTCAAGAAGTTCAAGGATATTGTGCTGAAACAAAGACCAGAAAGTGTCTCTCATCTGCTTCAAGACAACTTGCCAAAATGTAAGATTGTCTGGCAGCCCCCCCACAGCAGGCCTGCTCTCTTGTGATTATTTCCTGTGTGCTGAAGTCTCTGTCTCATTTCAGCCGTGTCCACCTTCCAGTACGATCAGTTCTTTGAGAAGAAGATTGATGAGAAGAAGAAGGATCACACCTACAGAGTATTCAAAACAGTGAACAGGAAGGCTCAGATCTTTCCCATGGCAGATGACTACACTGATTCTCTGATCACCAAGAAGGAGGTGTCTGTCTGGTGCAGCAATGATTACCTGGGGATGAGTCGTCACCCTCGTGTGTGTGGAGCAGTTATGTGAGTAGTGCCAGATTCTTGAGAGAAAGATTCAAGCTTTAGTGCCCTGCAGGAGCTTCTGTGGAAAGGCTTCTGAAGAATTGATTTCTATACTGTGCTGCATAAGCTGCTTCTGATGTTATTCTTGATATATAATTTAGCTTATGCTTTTCTCTTGAGCTGGGGTAGGTAACTTAGTATCTAGCTCCAGGGCTGCAGTAGCTGTCAGTCACTGACCCCACTCCTTGGGTTTTCCTTAGAAGCTCCCCAGTGTTACCAGATAAACTGAATGGTATGTTGCAGCTGTAGCTGGTAACTGATTCCTTAGCTTATTGGGTCCCTGAAGTGTGCAGGTTGTTCAAAGGCCTTAAATGCAAGAACTGCTTTTTGCAGCCAATCTCTTTTTAAAACAATACTGATTATGTACTAGAATGTTTTCAGCAATGATCTTTCATTTGTCTGTGTCACACAGGAATGCTAATGCCTCTTTTTGGGCCCTCTGTAGGGATACACTGAAACAACATGGTGCTGGAGCAGGAGGCACAAGAAATATTTCAGGAACAAGTAAATTTCATGTTGATTTGGAAAAAGAACTAGCTGATCTTCATGGAAAAGATGCAGCACTGTTGTTCTCATCATGCTTTGTAGCCAATGACTCTACTCTCTTCACTCTAGCTAAAATGCTGCCAGGTGAGATCTGAGATTGCACCTCCTAGTTACTGCAGAAACACAATCTTCCCCTAAGCAGCTGGGAGTATATTTTACAAATGGCTATCTAAAAGGTAGGATTTATCCTGTTCAGTCAGCAAATATAATTTGTTGGGGTTTTGTAATGCCATATTCAAATTATGTTCAAGTCATGTGAATCAGCTGATTGAGAGGTAGGAACTGCAGAAGGAATTACACAAAAAGAACACTCTTCTGCTCTTGCATTTAAATTCCATGTGAAAATGAGGCAGCAGGAATTTAGTGTCCTCCCACCTATGGGTATGAACTTCTCTGTCTCTAACTTTAGAAGTTAGGAGCATTAGATAAAAGTATTTAAAGACCTGGAAAAAACCCTTCTGTATTTCCTTAAGCTGAAGTTTGTGTAAGTTTAAAGACCTAAAATAAGCTTTAAATATTATTCTTGCTGCATGATCTGTAACTTGCTTTTTTATAAAGTTATGTTCTTGATCAAAACATGAAACTCTTGCTGCCTGAACACTTCCCTTACAGTATCACACAGTATCACAGTATGTCAGNCTGTTAAGCAATGCTGGGAATCAGTTAGTGCTTTCAGTACTTAAAGTGTATCTGGGCTGTTTCCTCAGGCTGTGAGATCTACTCTGATTCTGGAAACCATGCCTCCATGATCCAGGGGATCCGAAACAGCAGGGTGCCAAAACACATCTTTCGCCATAATGATGTCAACCACCTTCGAGAACTGTTGAAGAAGTCAGATCCATCTACCCCTAAAATTGTTGCATTTGAAACTGTTCACTCAATGGATGGTAAGCTGACATCAGACCTTTCTCTCTCCTTCAGTAGAGTTAGTGTCCAAATAATCTGTATTTGAAGTCTGAAAGTGTGCAGTACTGTAGGGGTTTAACCTGAAAATAGCCTTCCAAAGTGCCTAGTGTTTGGGAGTACTTCTAGTATTTATCCAAGCTGAGTACAGGGAGTCCTAAACTGCTGGTCACTGCTTTGGTCCCTAGGTGCAGTCTGTCCTCTGGAAGAGCTGTGTGATGTGGCCCATGAGCACGGAGCAATCACTTTTGTGGATGAAGTGCATGCTGTGGGGCTATATGGAGCTCAAGGTGGTGGGATAGGAGACCGAGATGGAATCATGCACAAGATGGACATCATCTCTGGAACGCTTGGTATGTGTGCTCTGGCACTTCTACAGGAGCTAAGGCAGCAAAGCTGCTGAGCAGCCAAATTAAGTGGGTTAACTCAAAACCAGTCCATTCAAATGTTAAGGGCTGTTGGGGGCTAGGATTTCAAAAAGCCCAAAGGATTTGAGTATGCCCCACAGTTTGAATAGCTTGTGTTAAGCTGCTTACACTGTCTTACAAATCAGTTAAGGTAGCATTGTTTTTTTTCTTTAAACAACCTAGCAAAAAGTCCTCCAGTGGCATATTGCACAACTCAAGAATAAACTCAGGTGAGAATGCTAGTAGGTTAGTACTCTATATTTAGTAGAACTTTTATGTGCAATGGAGCACTCCTAATCTAGAAACCTGAGATAGGAAGTTATGTAAAGAGATTTGGCAAGAACTGAAGAAACTGCTATTATCTGAGTAGAATGCAGGCTTACTCCTAAGTTTACTTCTGCAAATTAGAGAGTTGTTTAAACAGCTTCCAAAATGTAATTAAAACTTACTAAGGAAGTTCATGGCTTTGAAACTTACCATGTTGAGTTACAACCTAATGGAAACAGAAGCATTCACCAGACACCTTAGTTCTCTCTATGGCTCTGTTCTGGTACCTGAACATTTGGAAAGGGAGGGCTGGTGTCAACCACACAGTCACAGTAGTAACCTTGTGTGCTCTTAGGAGCACAGGCTATTTCCAGCATCTCTGGAACAGATTATTTTAAATCTGCTGAGAGACTTACAGTTGATCACTTAGGGTCACTACTGAAGTGTATGCCTGATGATTTGGCTTATAAGATCTTCCTCAGAATCAAAACTTGAGTATTTGAGAGAGTCTTGAACTCTCCTTGCTGTGTGATAACTAGATCTGTGTTACCAGGATTAGCTTAAAAACAAAGCTGTAACATGTGCTGAGTAAATACAAGATGAGCAGGGGTAGGAGAGGCTAGAATTATTGCCTGCCATGACATTCATTATGTAATCCAAAGAAGCCATTCCTTTGAGGGAAAGGCTATCCTACTTCAAGCCATTCTGATGGGTGGAAGAAATAAACTTGGTTGCCTTTTTGTTTCCTCAGGCAAAGCGTTTGGCTGTGTGGGAGGCTACATCTCCAGTACAAGTGCTCTGATAGACACTGTGCGTTCCTATGCCGCTGGCTTCATTTTCACAACCTCCCTGCCCCCCATGCTCTTAGCTGGAGCCCTCGAGTCTGTGAGAACTCTGAAGAGTGCAGAGGGACAGCTTCTGAGGCGCCAGCACCAACGCAATGTGAAGCTCATGAGACAGATGCTGATGGATGCAGGGCTTCCTGTGGTGCACTGCCCCAGTCACATCATTCCAATAAGGGTGAGTACTTGGAATGCTGTTGACACAGGACTGTGGTGCCTGTTTTCCTGTCCATGAGAACACTACTTTCAAGTATTACTTAATATTCACCAAGGTCAAAACTGTCCTAGTAGTCAGCAGTGATGTGCTAGATATCAGGCTTAAGTTGATCTCAGCCTGCTAAAAATGTTAAGCAGAATGAGTGTATGAAACCCACAATTACCAGTCTCCTTTCTGTATACTGTTAACAAGCTAGTAAAAAGAAGTGTTCAGGTATAAACAGCTATCTGCCTAGGCTTATGCCCACAGGGCTCTACAGCACAAGCTTTTTGTTCTTTCTGATCTCTGTGCTAATTACAGTGACACCAGGAAGGCTAACCAGTCCTATTTGGTTCCTGTGGCTAGCTAAATTGGGCTGTCACTTCTGCCACTTGCCAGTTTTGCTTGATCTTGTAATGTCAAATTTTGAACTTTAGGTTGCAGATGCTGCTAAAAACACAGAGATCTGTGACAAGCTGATGAGCCAGCACAGCATCTATGTGCAAGCAATCAACTACCCCACAGTTCCCCGTGGAGAAGAGCTGCTACGTATTGCCCCTACCCCTCATCACACCCCTCAGATGATGAGTTATTTTCTTGGTGAGTGGATTCTTGCATCGGTGCACTGAAAACACTAGGTTGTCTCTGCAGTCTTTACACTAAAGGATGAGACTAGGAAATACTTAAGTGTCACAGTCCTTCCACTTCTGCAGCATATATAGCACATACTTCTGTACTTAATCTACTTTGAGCATGGCATGTGAAGGCCAGTGCACTGTGGCCTAGAACAGTGTGCAAGGCCAGTGCAGTCCTGTACGCAGCCAGTTCTGTCACAGCCACATCTGCTGGGGCTGTGCCCACATGCTGTCCAAACCAATCTTCATTCATTATGTGGGGACCAAAGAAATCTGCTTTCTTTGGCTGAGCTGTTAACCTGTCTTTAACATGGATCTGTCATCTGTCTAGGGAAAGTAGCTACTTGATCCTGTCAGAAGGGTTACTACAAGTATAGCTGAGACTTAGTTGTAGCTTAGTCACCCTACTCATGACAAATTACGTTAGGAGAATAGTTGTGCTGACACTTCTCTTCTGAAGCAGTCCACTATCTCAAGCTTTGCTCCTGATGAACTTTTCTGTTCACAACAGAAAAACTGTTGGCTACGTGGAAGGATGTTGGTCTGGAGCTGAAACCACATTCCTCAGCTGAATGCAACTTCTGTAGAAGACCACTACATTTTGAAGTGATGAGTGAGCGGGAAAGATCCTACTTCAGTGGCATGAGCAAACTAGTATCTGTCAGTGCATGAAAGTAATGGTAGTTGTATTCTTGTCTAGTTCCAATACCCAGTCAGTAGCATTTTTAATTTGCTTAAGTATTTTAATCGTAGTTGAAGCACTAAGCTCTTGAAAATAAATTTCTAGAGCCCCTATGCCTACTTGTACTTTTGTTTGCTTTTCTATTTATCTTCCATAAGTGAAACTGAGGTGTCGTAGTTGGAAGGGCATCTGCTGGAATAAAAAGTGGTCTACAGCATAATGCTCTTTAGCTGAAATACTGCCATGTTGATGAGTGTGTATGCCAAAAGAACTGCTGTGCTCCAAGGGATGGGTTTATTTCCTATGGAAAGGGAAAACTGGTATTTATAGCTCCATGTGAGCTTCTACCTGAAAGCTTTTGAAAACCTGCAGCTATAGTACTACATGTACACTAAAACTTAAGCAAGACTGTATTAAAGTTTGCACCTTTTTTTTTTTTTTGAGGCAGGCATTTAGAATGGATTCTGCTAGGTAGCAGATAGTTTACTGCTACTGGTGATAGATGTGAGTTACCTTTGGCTGCCTGTCTCATCAAGCCTGCATGGGGGGGCTGTGTGACAATGACACATGACATATTGACTCATGTGTAGCAATAATCTGACAGTTCAAGCCTGCTTGTATTTCTAGTTTCTTCACTGAAAGCATTTAGGATTGGCCCATTCTGTTTTATAGAGCAGTTAATAAGCCAAATTTATTCTCCTCCGGCAGAGGAGAAGAAATAGAGACACAGAAAGGGTACCAGCTATCAGAAATCTCAAACCTTATTCCAAATTGATAACAGGAGAGAACCAAATCCCAAGAATCAAAGCTAACAACCTTTGAAATGACAGGAGCACAACTAACTTTGGCATGTGGCAAGCAGTACCTCTGCAGCCATTAACATCAGATGTGACAAATTACCTTAAGTTCTGGTGCTGGCAAACAAGGGTGGGAAAGCAGAGCCAGTGCACAGGAAGAAGCCAGCAGAAGCCCATCACTTAACTGCAAAAGGAAGACAATGACACAGGAAAGATACATTTTTACCAATTAAAGAACAAAGCATGAAAAAGCAAACGGATATTGTTTTCCAGCAAACAAAACTTGAGTGGTGGGTTGCATAACTAAGAATGATTATGTAAACATGAGTTTAGTTTCTGGAAAAATAATAGAGGAAGTAATTAGTAAAAGATGTTTAAAGTCTGAGACAAATGGCCTGTGGCAGAGTAAGCAAGCGAGAACACAGCTGTAAAGCCACTGCTGACATTTGTCTGGGACAAGAATAATTCATCTAGCTGAACATTGCATAGCCCTAAACTCATACCCTCCTTCATTTCTTAACCTACTCACACAATGGAGAAACCCCAGGCAGTACAGGGCCAGAGAAAACATCCCAAGTGCTAATGGGAACACATGTTCCTCATGGCTGGAAGGAAGCACCAGGAGGGTACCCTTCCTGCTATGGCCAGGACTCAGTACCAGGCTAGGCAGGCTGCAGTGTCTTCCATTCCCTCACTCCCACCTCCACCCTTGTCCACAGCACAGCCCCTCTGGGTTGAGACTAATCAGCAGAGCTGTTAATGCTCATGAAGCTTTTGGGGGCTTTGGTTTTCTACCAAGCCCCTTGCTGTGTGCTGCAGGTGGCTGGATGTAACCTGTCTGTTCAGCCTAGGAGGAGGTAACCAGCATCACAAGCTCAAGACCTTTGTTTCTTTAGGGAACTGGAATAAAAATAGCCCATCAGGCTGGGGTCAGCTTCACCCACCAGCAGGACTTTGCCACAAGAGTGGAAGGATGTTGTCACATCTGCTGAGCTGTGTGCACCCACAGCCTCATACTACATGAAGTGTTTTATTTGCCTTATCCAGCCCCAGCTGCCCCATGCTGAAACATAGCCCTGCAAGGAGATAAATGCCCTGGAAACCATCCCTAGCACCTGCTCTCACTGCTGCTTTCAGCCATTAAGTCCCTGCTGTTTCCTAGCCAGCAATAGTAGTAGTAGTAATAATAATAATAGCATTATTAACACCACTAGATTCATGGCTCTGGTATCCCTGGTGCCTTGCAGCCATTTATTTTGGGGCACATTTCTCACACTGCACCCCTCAGCCCTTGCTTTTACCAGGGTTTCTCCCCTGGCACTGAGGCACAGAGCCCACCTCTGTCCCCCACCTTAGAGCTTTTAAAACTCCGTGAGATCGCTGGTACCTGCAGCTCAAGGAAGGGGCTCCTGTTTGGTAATAAGTACTTTAGAGCCCACACTGGTGGCTCACCATATGCTTTTCCCTCAAGGTGTATTCAGCTCCCAAAAGACCTTTCCTGTCCTGCTCCCAAAAAGCAAATCCATACTTTACTTGTCTGAAAAATCCAGCCTGAACTTGTGCTCCCTATCAACCTCACCACCTCTCCCAGGCTCCAGACCAATGCACACAGCAGATCTCACTCTGAACACTAGCAGCACACCCAAATAACCACATCACAGGTCCAAATCTCCTGTTCTCATGTTATTCACATAGACCACCTAGCTGCACCTCAGTCAGGGTTTATGCCTGGAACAGACACTTGCTTTTAGATAGTATCTATAACATTAGTTAATCATAGAATGGCCCAGGTTGGAAGGGACCTTAAAGATAATCTAGTTCCAAACCCCCCAGCCATGGGCAGAGATGCCAATCACTAGCCCGGGTTGCCCAGGGCCACATCCAGCCTGGCCTTGAACACTGCCAGAGATGGGGCATCCACAACCTCTCTGGGCAACCTGTTCCAGTGCCTAACTTTCCCTCTGGGGAAACAACTTCCTTTTAATCTCCAATCTAAATTTCCCCTCCTTCAGCTTGTAATCATTCCCCCTTGTCATATTGCAATTAGACCAGCTGAAAAGTCTCTCCCCTTCTATCTTGTAAAGCCTTAAATCACCATCAGTGACTGTTCATACCCCTGCCTGGAGGGATAGACAGGGTGTGATGTTTTAGGCGGAAACAAGCTATTAATGCAGGGAAACATCCACAGGGTCTAAGATCTCAAGCCTTGCCCTTCTCCCTGAGCCTTAATACAGACCGGAAATTGGCACACATGCTTGGGGTTTTCCCTGACTCCTAGCAGAGCTTGATCTGCTGCTGATGCTCCCCAGAGAGGTGCCAGGCTTTGTAGGGTGGGGAGAAGCCACTATTCCCCAAAGCAGAGCTCATCTTCCTCCTGCAGCAAGAGCCATTGCCCTGAGTCTCCACCCTAGTGAGGGCTTGCAAAGGGATGCTGCAGCTGCAGACCTCCCAGCCCCTGCACGGGGGTCCCACAGGCCTCAGCACAAAAGCCCTCCCTAGACTGCCTGGTTTGGCCCCGTTGGCACACAATAAAATCCCACTTCCTGGAGGGCATGGGCTGAGGCTTGCAGAACAGAGAGAGGGGACAACGCTCACACTTGCTGCTCCCTGGGAAAAGGCAGCTGAGAGCTCCTTGCAAAGGGGATTGCAAATGGGTCCCCTGCCCTGCTGTTGGCAGCTGGGATGGGGGATGCATGTGGAGACTCAACCCAAACTGCTGGAGCTTGGGCAGACACCAGCTGAGCTGCAGCTAGTGCTAGCACAAGGCACCAAAGCCTAGTGCAAGGGTAGCCCCTAGCCCAGAGCTGCTAGCCCAACACCAACATGGCTTGTCTCCTGGTTAATTAGGATGCTCTGTGTCCCAGACACCCTCCAGCCTGATCCCAAACCCTTGTCATCCCCAGGCTTCCTACTTTCTACCCACACCCCAAGACTTGCACAGCCCTGGAGGGTTTGATCCTTGATATACTTACCCACTTGGGTAAAGAGCCTTTCCCTCCTGACTGCTCCTCCATCCTCATCTCTGCTGACTGCCAGCCCCAAACAGGCCTCCAGGCAGGACATGGAGCTCTTGAAAGGGCTCGGGCTCATTCCCCTTTCCCACAGGCACCTGTGGTTTCACAGCTCAGATGTCAGGAGGCTCTTTCAATTCACACATTTGGCATACAACCAGGTGTAACTACTTTGCAGCTCCTCCACTTCAGCTTTCAGGGAAGCAAAACCAAAGGAGTTATCTCCTTTGGAACTTTGCATGTTGTACTTTTTCACCCGGGAATCCCATAGGGAAAAACATCCTGGTCTCATCCTTTCCCCTGTGGCTTGTTTGTCATGGAGCTTGTGAACCTTTGTCTGTGAGTGCTAAACAACTCCAGCGCTTGTGCTGGCTGTGGGGATGTTCAGCCACATCCACCTGCAGGTGCCTCCTCTTCCTGCAGCTCCCTGTGCCCTGCAGCTCCCTGCCTGGCAGGGCAAATGTTGCCATGGGGTGGCCTTGTCCCCTGGCACACATGCCCCAGGGTGGCAGCAGAGGCTGCCAACCAAACATGTGTTTCCCAAACATTAACACAAACCCCAGAGCTTTTGGTACACAGCAGAGGAGACTTTTGTGCTCAAACCTTAAAAAGAAAGGTCCCCAAAGGGTCAAAGCTTGCATGAGCCCTTACGTGTACGCTGAGCTTAGGGATATGGGGACAGGAGGCAGCAGCCAAGTTTGTGTGACTTTTAATTGCCCCCAGGAATTGCTGCTTGTTGAGCTGGCATTGGCTTCATATCCTGCTTCCCAAAGAGAACCTGGCACATGCCATCCTTGGTGCTCTACTGCAAGTTCTGGCCCTCTCCTCCTCCTGCACCACTAATGTTTAACCAGAATTATCAGGGCACCTCCCCTCTGAGGACAGGTCTACTGGGCTTCTGGGCTGCGAATATACATTGCTGGTTCATATCCAGCTTTTCATCTATTATGACCCCCAAGTCCTTCTCTGCACTGCTGCTTACAATGAGCTCTTCACCTAGTCTGTACTCGTATCTAGGGTTACTCCTACCCAAATGCAGGACCTTGCATTTTGACTTATTAAACTTCATTTTATTCTCATGTCCCACAGGCTGGGACATGCTTTCCTGCTTCTCCATCAGGACTCACTGTCTGGAAATTCAGACCCTGCTGCCCAACTGGAGAGAAGAGATTTTGGCTGTTATTTTGGCTGCTGAAGAGTTCTAGCAGGTTGGCTGCTCACCACTATGGGAGATGTGGGGTCTGGCTCCCCTCCCAGCAGCCTGGGAATCTCTGCCTTGCCCTGGGTGAGAAGTGGGAGGGATGTAGGATGCAGGAAGATCTCTTGTCTTCCCAACTCTTCTCTTGGTTCAGCATCCTCCCACTTCCCCCTCCAATACTGCCAGGCAGGAATTCACCCCAGCCAAGAGAACAGCAGCCTCAGGCAGCTGCATCACAGCCTTGCAAAATCATCACCAGCCCTTAAAAAAAAAGGAAAGCTGGGCTTAAGAGGGATGCTGCTTCCCACATCCAGCTCTAGCTCCAGGCAGCACCGGAGGGGCCCAGCATTAAACCTCTGCCAGACATTAAAGTGTTGTCCCAGAGCCCTGGATTAAAGCATACATGTCCTTAGGGGTGGTGAGGGCTGGCTGGCTGTGGCCACAGCAGCCAGGCTGCGAGGGTTGCTGCCTCTCAGCTAGCAACATGTGAGCAATTTGTTTTGCAGCTCCAGCATCCACAGCCTCTAAGTGTCCAAACCTGGGGAAACCCAGGGGAGCTGCAAAGAACATCAGACTGTTTTAAAAATACTTTATTCTTTAGAAAATACAGCGTTGACTAGAGTGTGCTCTGCTCCCCAGCTCCAGTCCCCCCACCGCCCGCTCTGCCGAGGCCAAGGCAACGTCAGCACATTCACCACCATGGCAGCAGAGCAGAGGGCAGCTTTCACCAATCCCCATTCCACCTTCCAGGACAGACAGGCAGAGCTCAAGCCCTCGCGGTACCCAGCAGCAAGGTGCTCCCCCCACAAACCACCAGAGAAGCCCAACTCCCAGCACCAAGCTCAGTCCATGGAGCAGATGGTGGCTAGGGACATCCCTGGCGGGGGCACACAGGGGCTGTCACACTTCCCCACATGAGGATTTGGGGTAGCTCATGTAATTTTTAAGATGTTAGGCTGTCCCAGACCAGAGAGCCAGCAGCAAACCCAGGGATGTGGAGAGGAGACACCAGGGCTCAGGGTCTCCCTGGCTCCCATCCTAAACAGGGATGGGACTGAGTCAGGGCTGTAACAGCTCCTTCCGAGGGGAAGAGCTTTGTTGGAGAGGTTCAAAAAGGGGATGTTCCCAAAGGCAGAGTGACCTTTCTCCAGGACCAGGCTGAGCTCAGGACTCAGGGAAAACCTTCCACCTCACACAGGCCTGTTCCACAGACAAATTTCTGCCAGCAAAGCCTACCCCAAGGAGAGGGGTCCTGCCTGCACCCTGAGGGGGTGCAGGATCACTCCAGTCCTGGGGCAGAGGGTCCTTGCATACCAAGAGCAGGACAGGGGAGCAAATCTGGGGGCTGGGGGAGCAGGGAAAGAAGCCTTTTCTCTTTTCAAACAGGAATCCTCAACACCATTCCCTTCCCTTTGCATAGAGCAGCTTGCAGGCAAGCGTGTCCTTCAGGCAGCCAGAGCAGTGGCTGTGACCCCAGGGGGGACAGAAGCAAGGCTGACTGACGTGGCCCTGCTGCTCTTGTCCTCCACCGGTGGCCCTGGGGCTTGCACAAGGACATGGGGAAAACACCAACACCCTTGAACCCTTCCCCTCACTCTGCCCCCAGGTGCAACAAGCCATCCTGATGTTTAAAAAAGGAATGAAATAGGAAAAAAGAATGGGAAAATAAAAAAAGGCTGAGATGGAGGGAAAGATCCCCAGGTCAGCAGAGAGGAAGGCGGGAAGCGCCACGGGGATGCTGTCCGTTCACCGCCTGGTCCTGTGGGATCTAACTGTCCTCGCCATTCTCACCCGGCCCCTTGATCAGCCGCTTCTGTCCCCGTTTCCCCACGGGCCCCTTGGGCTTGGGGAAGGCCTGCTTGAAGGCATGCTGCTTGGGGTGCACCTCCTCATAGAGGAACTCCGCTGTCAGCTCAGCTCCATCGTCGATCTCGATCTGTGCCCGGGAGTGGCAAGTTAGCAGCTCCCTGGGCTCTTGAAACCCACCTGCGAAGCACCTACCTCCCCCATCGAGCCCAGCAACAGGGCTGGACCAAGTCCAAGGCACAGTCCGTTGCAGACACCCAGCATAGGTCACTGCTCCATCACCTCTGGGTGGGCTCACACTTACCTTCTTGGCTATCTCCAGGCAAAACTCCTGCTCCACAGTGTCCAGCAACCGGCTCTTGCAGCTGGAGTAGAGCATGCGCTCCTTGATGCTGCATTTGTACCCAGGCATGGAGTAGATAAAGACTGCAAGAAGAGAGCAGTGCTTACAGTGCTGCCTGGGTTCATGGGCACATGCATCCCACCCTGGTCATGGCTTTTCTAGCCCTGAGAGTCCCAGTTTACTCAGAGACAGAAGGTAAGCCATCCTATCCATCACCCCTCCTGAAATCTATCCTGGCTATGGTATGCCTGCAACACAAGAGCTGCACAAATCCTCCATACAGCACCCAGAGAACCCTGCACTGCACGTGGCAACTTCTTTTAGCAGCAAAGGACTTGCCAGCACCCACTATTGAGGGATGGCAAGCAGGAACTGACTCAAGGTCTCTTGGTGCATCATCCCTATTCCCATCCCTGCTTGCTCCCCACACAAACAATCATCCAGGGAGAGCAGGGTCTGGCACAGGCTCTAACCAGCCACCCCCAGTGCTGGGGCACCCACCGACAGACTCCAGGTGGTCTCCTTCATGCGAGTGCTTGTACAGGAAGAAATGGTAGCGAGCCGAGTCCTGGGGGATTCTCTTGGGCAAGTCAGCGATCTCTGTGGGGCTCGTGTGCACCAGGTCAATGGTCTCCCGCTCCAGATCCAGCTTCTGATGGACAGAGAGGATGGGGAGCAGACAGGAGTGAGAGGCAGCAGCTAGAGGAAGGGGGAGTAGAAGAGCAATGTGAAGGACCTACCAGCTGGATGTAGTTGATTTTCTTCTGCTTGAGTGCCTGGATGGCTTGCTGAGCATCCAGCTGGAGGGGGAAGGCCAGGCCCTGCAGGGTCTGGTGCTTGCTCTCCACGCTAATCTCTGTCTTCACCTGGGAATGGAGATCACTTCAAGCATCAGGACAGAGACTGGCAAAGGGTAGGGAAAGGGAGAGAAAGGAAAACCAGCTGGTGCCACAGCAAATGGCTTCTCATCCAAGGAGCTGCCTGACACCCAGCTCATGGATGCTTGTCCACCATACCACTGAGCCAGATTACCTGGCCCCAGCCATGTACCTCCACACTTCACTCCCAGCAAAGACCAGCTCAAAACCATTGTTTCCCAGCAAGTCCCTGGCAGGGATGCTGTGACCAATGCTGGCATGTGTCTGTCTCAGATCAACTCTGACCACAACCCGCAGGTGATGGGGGGAGTCCTACAGTCACAGCGTTCAGCTGCACGAGTCCCTGCTGGTGGGGAGGGCAAGCCCCTCATTGGTGGGTTTAACAGCAGCAGCCAGGCATTTCCTCTAACACTGCAGCTGGGGAACTGGAGATCCACAGCTCATAAAGATCATGGCCACCATTTTCCCTGCAACCGCTGCAAGGCAGAGGCAGCCACCCATACCCCAAGCAAACCTTCTAGCCAAGGAAACCAAATCGCACTTCCAAGAGTTAAGAGCTTGTGGAGACACCACATTGTCCCAGGTGCCTCCATCCAGCCAGAAGGAGAGTGTCCCTGTGCGGGACCGGAGGGTGCCGTGAGCCGGCGCTGGGGAAGGGGGCAGGACGCGGTGCATGCGGCATTACCTCCTCGGGGCCAGAGTACTCTACCAGCGATGGGCAGCAGCAACAGCCCCCCACCATCTGCCACAGAATACAGGGAGACGGTGTCACCCCAACGGTGGAGAGCCCATCCCACCTCCAGCCACCCCCCAGAGAAACAGTCCAGCAATGTAACCCAGGTGCTCTGCAGCGAGCATGGGTCCCTTTCCTTTGGGATTGGCTTGGGGGATTTGGGGGATCTTTGCATAAAGACAGTCCAACCTTTTTATTTTTCTTTCCCTCCCCCAATAGAGAAAGGAAGGAATATCAAGGCATGCCAAGAGAAACACAGGAGTTTTAGCTCACATCTCAAAACCAGCTCGGCTGTACCAAAGCAGATCTTGTGACAAGGCTGCTCTTCGTTACAGCAGCCCTGTGTGCTACCCACACCCTGAGGAGACGATGGACTCAGTGCCTAAAGCAAAGCATGCAGAAAAACACTGCCAGGAGAAGGAAAAATGGGGCAGAGCAGCCTACCATCTCGGTGCTCGAGTCCTGGGAACAGGAATCCTGCGAGCGTGGGGAGAGGAGACACACTGTCAACAGCACCCTACATGGGTCAGAGGGGGGGTCTCTGACCCTGAGAAGGGGTAGGGGACACACAGACATGCCAGGATGGAAGCATACCATCTCTCTGCCGGAGGCCAGGGAAGGCAGGTCCTGGCGGCACGGGCAGGGAGAGCAGCAAAAAAATAACAGGGGAGACATCACTGCTGGGGAGGAGCAGGAGAGAAAGCCCCAGCCCCAAGCCCTGGCAGCCCCACATCCAGCATCTCTGTTGATATGCCTGTACAGAGCCTGTCCCTGCTCCATGTCCTGCCAGCTCCCCAGCCAGGGTGGCACCAACCTAGGGTCTGAAGGAGTTACATTTCCAAGCCAGGGTCTGGAGGAGTTCCAGCAGTTGCAGCAATAGATTTTGGGCTATCCTCTGTCAAATAGCATATACTAAGGGTTTGGGGGGGGAGAAAAAAGGCCTCTATCCATGCCAAGCACCCTGCAGGATGAACATGGTGTGAATGCACAGCTCTTGGGAAATAATTGCTCAAGGGCTATGCAGTGCCAAGTGGGCAAGAGGTCTGGCTAACCTCCAAGCTCTGCTGTGCCACCATCCTCAGGGTGACGTGGCACCAGCAAGGGCCTGAGGGCAAGTGCACAGACATTCAGAGGATGCATACAGGCTTGCCTGGTCCTACCCTGTGGAGAGGGGTGGGGGGAGGACACTAGCACTGCCAACACCTCCAGATCCATATCTTTCTTCCCTGTAAAAGCAAGGAGGCTGGGAGGACTATATGGGGACCTGAGAGACTACAAGCTGCAACACAAAGCATGCTGAGGCCCAAAAACCCCAAGAGATGGAAAGCTGGTTTTGCAACATTAACTCCTCCATATACCTCTGTATTTTCTACTCCTTCCTTTTTCAAAGCCATTACAAACTGGCTCACTGAAACACTCCTAAGGGCACCACTCAGGAGCTGAGCACAGGACAGCTGGGCATGTGCTGCATCCCAGCATCCTGCTTTGCTGCTGCTCTTCCCCTCTCAACCCTTCTCCAAATTGTTTGGTGGTCGAGGAGGATCCCAGGGAGCCTCTGCCAGCTCAGAAATGCAGCCACCTTCAGGGTGAAGACTGCAAACTTGGTTGGCATCTCAGAGGGTTGTGCATCAGCAGCATTAGAGGAGAGGAGAGCTGCACTGCCAGCAGCGGCCCCAGGTGAGTAACAGAGCAAAGCACTTGAGGGCTGGTGGCTTTTAGAGAAACTATGCCCCTCATGTCACTTCCAAAATCCTGATGGATCAGTTGAACCCAGGAGGATGTGCTGGGTCCTGGACCATTAGCAGGAGCATGGGCAGATATGCAGAAATGCTGAGGCCAGGGCTCGGCCATGGACTTCTTCCAGGTCACTGCCAGCCCTGACTGCTCACTCCCACAGGCTGGATCTGCTCTCTCACATGAAACTGCAACATGTACGTGTGTGCAAGGACTTCACAGCCTGTGCACAACATGCTCACACATGCAAGGACCCTGTAAGCCTGCAGGCAATGAGGAAGGCATTATGGAGGCATCACTATACTATACATTGCTACTACAGGATGCTACAGGTTGAGAGCTGCTCCCATAGAGCTCCTCTCAATCAAAGCTCTCTGTTTTGTGCAGCTCCAGAAACTTGCTCAAAGCTGCATTTACTGAGAGTCATGAGCTTCTCCACCCTAAGGGGGTGAGCATGGCACCAAGCAGCCAAGACATAGCTCCCACCACCTCCTGCTCTGTGCACAGGGCCAAGTGGGCTTAGCCCCTGCACCAACACAGAGACCCTTCACTACACCCAGCACTCATCTGCTTTCCACCTTTACATCCACAGGCACAAATATATCCCTTTCTACATGCCAGTGACTGCTCCCTGTGGCCCAAGCTGACACGGGACAGCACACCTTTAAAATAACCCCCAACCAAAGCAAACAGCAGCAGCTTCTTCACCTAGGACTTGCATCTTGCAAAGGCGAAGGTGAAAAACAAACACCATGAGCACCACTTACCTGGGCACTTGATCCTAAAAGACAGTCCTCAAAAAATCCCAGAACTACTTATTCCTGCAGCACTGGTCAGCCAAGGCGATGGCACATACACCCAGAAGTGCCAAACAAGCCACAGAACCACCATCAGCATCCACCTCTCTCTTCTCCAAGCATGGGCATCACCTTGGATCCTCCTGCATAAATCTTGCCTAGCCCCTTCAGGCTGGGAACTGGGATAATCATACTGAGACCTATGTGTTGGAAACCATCCCTAGTGACATCTCCCAAATGCCCCTCAGCTCAGCCACCCCTAGACCTACTTTGCAGGTGGAAACCTCTTGCTTTTTCCTTGCCATTAATTAACACCATCGGATTGATTGGCTTTGTGTTTCTCAGGCATGTGGTGATCCATCTATGAGCACCCCCCCAGCCTCAGCACAGGCAGAAGAGAGAGCAATACTCCTCTAGAGAGGAAAGTTTTCCATAGCATCCAAGTGAAATCCTCCCACCCCAGCAAAGTCATGCTTCCCATCCAGCAAGCAAATCCCCTGCATTTCACAGCACCACAGAAGGTGACACATGTGCCATGAGATGCTAGTGGGAAACAATGGCCCCTGACCCTACCCTGTGCTGCTTCCACATCATTTTCCAGCACATAAGCTCCCAAATGTAAGTGAACATCTCTATTTCCTGGGACAGCATCCCTTGTACTTATAGCCCCAGAGGAAGAGTATGGGAAAGAAGGCTGCTGCAGCCCAAAGATAAGCCTGAATTCTTCCTGTCTCCCCAACGGATTCAGACTCAGATCTTGCTTTCACCCTGATACCTAGAGGTTAGAGACTGCTGCCTCCTTTCAGCCTCAAACTGCCTTCTGATGCCAATCACAGCATGGAGCTCTGAGCTCATCTCCTAGCAAAGGGGAAAACAAAAAATTTGTAAATTCCTCTTTATGCCACCAATTTGACCATGAGTATGCTCAGTCCACCCGGGCATGGGCACGAACAGGTTAAACTACAGAAGTATAAGAGAGCACAGTGAAAATGAGCCATCCCTTCCAGCTGGAGGCTCTGATGTTTGCTCCCACACCTTGAGCAGGAAACACATCCCTGCATCCCTGTGTACCCTGAGGGTGTCAGGCTCCTTCTGCCCAAGCTGGCAGACACTCACCTCATTGATGCGGATCTGCTGGAGCTCCTGCTCGGCTGCAGTCAGCGGGGCTGGGGCAGAGCAGGAGGACACATGCTTTTGGTAACCACTCAGAGACACATCCTCCTGCAGACAGAGGGTCAGGGGGAAGCATCAGGACGTAGTTATTGGGGTGGTTATCACTGCACTGCTGGATGCATCCCCAGCCTTAAGGCTGCATCTGAGCAACCCAGTGGGTCTTGGGCTCTCTTCTTACCAGGAGTATCAGCACAAGCATTGCTCTTGGATGCCTCCATGCAAATCCCACACTCAGTTTTAAACTATGCCCATGACCCCCTGTGCCCATTGAGACCACCCTGCCCCCTCTCTGGACACCCATGGCTGCAGCCATTAGCTCTTCTGGCTGATTAACAGAACTCATGAACGTGAATGCAAGAGGGAAAGGCAGAGACCACAACCTGGGAGCAACACTGCCACCACCTGGGGCTTCTTCTCTAGCTCAGAGTAAAGCTCTGGATGTTTTCTGAGCCTTCCTCCCACCTCTCCCATGGTTTCCATCACAGACTGACTGCAGCTGTGTGGGTAGGAGAAAGCAGCAGCAGCCACCCAGGAGACTGAAGCAGTGTGGGGGACAAACCTCCGTGCTGCACTCCCCACAAACACCAGCCTCCCACGTGCCACCTGGCTTTGGTAGGCTCCCAAATCTCAAAAGGCTGCCCAGGAACCATCAGCATACCTTCACTGTTCCAAACATCTCATCCTTTATGTGCCCCCCACCAAACTCCTTCTTCACTGTCGCTCTGGTTGCAGCATAGAGCATCTTCAGCCGGACCTGCAGGAGAAGGGAGCAGCAAGTGTTACATATTATGTTATGTGTATATATACATGAGTGTATATCTGTGTATAGATAAGATATGTCAGATGTATCTCAACAAACTGGGGAGGGTCTTTTTTACATATGTTATAATATATATAGCAAAGACATGTTGTCACTGCCATATATTACAAATATGTATATTTTTCTGTATATGACAAGGGCAGGTATTAACTTGGCAGTAAATCTATGTAGCAGATAGATTATATAAAACATATAACAAATATGTGTGTATATATGTGTGTGTGTGACAAGGGCATGTGTTAACATGGCAGTAAATCTTGGTCCTGCTGAAAGCCTGTCACAGATATGCCCAACGAGATGTCATTTTCCAGGCAGTACTGCTGACATCCTTTAAACCAGCTTCCCACCCAACCAGCCCATTTCCACTCACCCTCCAATGCTGTCTCAATGCCAGGTGTCAATGCCAGCCCGGCCACACACAGCTCTGCGGCAATCAGCCCGCCTGACCCTTTTTAAGGCTGATTTTGGAGCCAAGCCTAGAGGTGGGTCAGCCACTCTATGTCAGCCTTTGAGCAGAGCAGATCCAGGCTGAACACATGGCTAGGTGAGTTAGTGCCAGCACTAGCTCTTTCCAGTGATGCTTTTGGCCGGAGTCATGGAGGGACGTCTCCAACCCAGCCCTGTGGTCCGTACTGCCCCCCTCCCTACATCCCAGACCCTCCAGCTCCTCATGCAGCACTGCAAAGAGGACCGCAAAGAGTTCCAGTGTATCTTAAAGTGTCTTAAAGGACTTCCCATCCCCATTTCCCACCCCTAAAGTGGTCTCCACTTCTTAACCTGGGGACGGTGATGGAGGGTGCTAACGCTCCTCCTCAGCCACAGCACAAAGTCAGCCTCCACCTCCCCTAGTAGGTCTGTGTCCCCACGCTGGGGTACCCCAACTCGGCATGGTGCTCACCGGGGAGCTGTCAGGAGACCAGGAGATGAAGAGCCACTCATAGCCCTGGGCATTCTGGCTGTCCAGGCGGTACAGCACGTAGCATGGCTGCTGCTCGTCCAGCAGGGGCAGCACAAAGGCATCGTAGTCAGCATCCCAGTGCCGAGACAGCTCCTTGTGGGCTCCCAGCACAAGCTGTTCTGGAAGGAGAAGACAAAAAAAGGTGGTGTTAGCTGAAGACAAGGCTTAGCTCACCTTGCAGGACCACGTGGCAGCTTGTCTAAGGGCTTGCTGCAGATCCAGCAACAACAAAGATGCCATCCTGCAGAAGAACATATTAAGGTCTTGAAATCATGGGCAGGAGTGTACAGGGGACCTCACCAGGGGATGCTGTCAGGGCTGTGGCCACCATGGTAGGGCTGTTTTTTTGCCAGCATCCCTCTGCCTCCGGTCCAATCACTACCTCCCTGCTGAGATCTCCTTCTCTAGTGACCATCCATACCCTCCTTTCATTCTGTTCCCTCCAGCTGTGTAGTCCTCCTTGCTCACAGCAGAACATGAGATCTCCTCTGTCTCACCTGGACAGGCTCTAGGGGCACTAGAAGACCTCAAGAGGGACACAAGAAATCACCTAGATTTGGAGTGCTAAGAAAAATAAGGGTCCATTATGAAAAACCAGGACAATGAGCCCAAGCTGCCCTCATTGGATTTGCTATAACCTCAGAGGGGTTAAATTCAGAGCTGATACCCAAAGCCTGTGCCTTTGAGTATTGAAGGTGTCCCAGAGACCCCAGCCTAGAAGAGGATCATGCTGCTAGGACAGCCCCTGCCTCTGGAAGCAATCTACATATTTCACACATATAGCTATGTCTCACATGTCTGGAGGGTCTTTTCCCCAGCTGCTGTGCAAGCAGTAGTAAGGCTGGAGCCCCACGAGCTGGGCAGTGCTCAGCTGGCATTTAAATGCTGGTGCAAGTGTCATATGAAGATGAAACTCCCCACCACGATAGTCAAACCAAGCTTTGGGATGGCTGGATGGAAAAACAATGGTGCTGGAGATGATCAATGCAGATTGCTGGAAAAAAACACTGTATTTTTATTCCACTTGAGAGGCAGAAAGCTCTGTGGGGAGATGTCAGGACTCAAACAAGATGTAGGAAAATGTAGAGGTACCAAAGCAAAATGATCTGGGGCCTTGAACAGATGGCATTTGAGGGGATGCTCGACCTGGCACACACTCTGCCTGGACCTCTGCCCACAGCTCTGCTACACATTGGGAACCAGGAAATCCCTTGATTGCTTTTCCAACCCTCTCCCTCTCATCCAGCTCAGCAACTCCAAATCTCATGGGAGGAAAGCTTGTAAGGAAAATAGTTGAGGAGAAAAGGATTTGGGATGAATTACTCTCACCCCTCCTTCCACCTGAGCAGGGCAACCCCCCACTGACAGCAGCACAGCTTTTCCCTGACATGGCATCTGCCATCACGCACTGAGCCCATCATTATTCCTGCACAGGGGGCACGTGCTACTGGAAAAACAACAAAGACAGCAGAGAAAAAGCATGCTGAAAACACTTTACCTTCAGCAAAACAACCTGTTTTGAGAAAGAGAAGTGTAAAAACCTCAATGTACCCCTAAAATAAGTATAAAGCTCTGCAAATGGATTTGTGCATCGCAAAGACCTGGGATGCCAGAAAGACTGCAAGGAATTTTGCCTGGACAATCCCACTGGCAGCTCACGGGTGCCTCCATCTGCCAACCATCCTGACACCTCATGCAGGAGGCAATCGGTGTCAAATCACTCCAGGCTGCTCCTGGGCTGCGTCCAAGCCGAATCACAGCTGTGCCACTGGGAGCCAGCAGCCTCCAGCTTTCCTCTGGCCTGGAGAAGCCACTTATTCCCCTGCTTCCCATTGGGTTCTTTGCAGTTCAGCTCAATCCGTTTGGGGCCAAATTGTCCTCCTCAAGAAGCAGCAGTAAAGGGAAACTCAGCAAAACCACATTGGGCAAAACATCCCGGTCAGCACCAGCCATTTCAGGCTCTGTTTCTGCAGGGTGCTGCTGCTGCTCCTGGAAACAGGGTGGCTGGGAGTATTTCTGATCCCCAAGGTGCCCCCAGTCCTCAGCTGCAGGCAAGTTGCCCTGCTCCAAAATGCCCACACATGGCAACCCTGCCTGCAGCTCTGGCAGGCACCACAGTGGGACAGCACAGGAGCCAGGAGCCTGCAAAGCTCAGTGCACATCACCTCTGTGTAAAGAAACATATCCAACGGGGAAGATACGATGCCAACCTCATCCAGAAACCTGCTGACAGCGAGGAGTAGAGCATCATCTAAAAACATGTTGGACCACAACTAGATCTCAGGCCAGAAAAGCATTGCTGAGTCTCAGTGTGTGACCTGCTCCCACACACATACCTTTTCCACCTGACCTTGGCTTCTCCAGGCCAGCCTCTAAAGGTAACATCAGCTCAAAGAGCTCCCAAAGGTTTTCTCAGCCACAGCTGCTGCCCTGGGGGTGTCCAGATATGGAGCATCTGCTGTAAGGCTCTTTGCACTGTCTTCCTCTCCTTCTGCTAGCCATTGCCTGCTCAGAAATACCCCAAGACAAAGACCCTGTAGGGCAGAAGGTAATCTGCAAGCCATCAAGTGGGGCTGGAGGCTCCTCTTCCGCAAGCCCTGTGCAAGCAGGACATGTCCTCCCCAGTTGGCTCGGGAGACATCCCTTCCAGGGTCTGTGTGCTTGAGTTTGTTTGTCCAGCTGTGATGTCTGGCTGGCTGCTCCTTACTGCCTGAGGGTCCTTCTCTGGTGGATAGCTACAGTCTGATACTCTGTTACAGAAAAGAGAAATAGCCCAGAGGGACTGAGCAACTTGTCCCAAGTTATGTGGGAGGGCAGACAGGAGGTGCCTGAGCCGGGCTGGTGGGTCCACCTGGTGCTGTCCCTAGTAGACCAAGCACTTTGGTGCAGAGATGCTCCTTGCTCTCCTCCTTCCACCTGACTCCCCACAGGAACCTTAGGCTCTGTCACACCTCAGAGGCTTCTGCAGACACCCAAACTCCTCCAGAGCTGCCCATGGCTGGTCCAATCCAGGGAAAAGGAGCAGGCAGGGTTAGGGAGCCAGATTGGGAAGCACAAAGCACTGCTGAGTGAGGTCTGTCTGTGAAGCAGCTGCTGGCAGTGACACACTGGACAGATAAATATATCCTCTTTAGCCTGAGCAGAAATGGTGAGACATGGTTCTGTTGATGGTAAAAAGTCTCCCTTGCTGGTGTCTCTGGCGATAACCTAAAGTCAGTGGGACAAGCCTTACCACCCTAAGTCCAGGCTTAGGGGCATCCATGACTTATCCTAACACAAATCTAATTCCCACTTTTTAGAAAAAAAAAGGAGCAGAGAGAGCAACATCCTTGTCAAAGATATTCCTACTAAACAATGCAGATGTCACATGCCAACACATGGTGGCCCTCACCAAGGACACAGCCAATATCAGTGAACCTTGCAGGGCCCTGCTGATATGTCCTATGTGTTTCAAGTCACACTGCTCTAACAAACAGGGGCCCCACAGCACCTCCAAAGCCCAGCACGTGCTCCTTACAACCACATCCATCTTGGCATTTGCAGTATAGTCCTGCTAGCCCATCCAAGGGAGTTGGTGACAGCAGCTTGGCAGGGCATTAACAACCCTGCTGCTGTGAGAAACAAGTCATTCATATGCAATTGTATGAGGCTGAGGTGACAGAAAACCTACACGGTGGAGGCTCCCCACTGGGATGTTCAATCAGTGCTTTGGCTTTCCTGTTTGATAGATGTAGAGTCCACCCAGAGGCATGGAACAAATGCAGGTAAGTTGGTACCAGCCTGTAAACTGGGCTAGGGACAGCCCTATGCACAGGAGCAGGGGCTGGGTTTCAGACTGCAGCATCCTTTGTGGGATGCAACCGGGGCCGTGTGCTGAGCCCCACACCACAAAGCACACTCCTGGCCAACCCTGAACATCTTGTTTGGTGTGGGATGCCATGTTCAAGGAGGAAGATGTTGCACATTGCTCCCAACCAAGGCCCCACAGAGCTCCCAGCAGCTTCTCACAGGGCTCCCATAATATAACTGTACACAGCAGCAGCAAAAGCCCCCAGAGCCCAGGACCAATCCTGGACACCAGTCTTGGTCCACTGGCAAAGTTGCTGCTCACCCCTGAAGCCACCTCTGGGCTCCAATAGCTGCTTACCAGCACCTCCAGATTTTGGGTTTGTATTTGAGGTATGGGCTGCCACGTGCCAGGAAGCCCCAACAGCATGTTCCTTGGAGTTTCCAAAAACACAAGCTGGCACCTCAGCAGCAATGGGACTTACCATCCTCGATGACAACCTTGATGAGCCGAATGGAACCGCTTCGGGCTTTGGCAAAGAAGTCCCTTAATTCTGTGGTGGCTGCAAGAACCAGAAACATCGTGATCAGCTTTAGCAATCAAAGTAGGCACTGGGCTGCTCGGTGACTGGCCACGGAGGAGAGCACCTTGGCAGGATAGAAAATTAAAAATTAAAACAAACAAACAAGCAAAATAAGTGGTGCCAAAAATACGATATTAAAAATAATAATAGAAAACCCAAAGAGCTGGGAGTGAAATGCTGCGTCTCCCTGGGGCATCAGAGTTAAATAGCAGCTGAGAGTGCATGTGATCCAGAGAACTTGATACTTGGCCTGGGTGAACATAATCACCCAAATTTAGACGATGGCTTGGCTGGTGCAGGTGGGGAGAGCTCAAGTGACAAGTTTATTTGCTGTATGGAGCAGCAGGGTTTGCATACAGGGGGTGGCTGGGAGATGTCCCAACAGCCTGTTACGTCCTGGGCTCGTGACATGCAGTGGGGACGCTGCCCCAGAGGTGGCTGAGGACCAACGTGACTCCAAACTGAAGGCACTGGTTTGAAGCTGAGTGCCTGGAGAAGGGAAAGGCTGTGTTTTGCTCCAGAGCCAGCGGGGCTTTGGTTGCAAAAGGCTTTTAGAAAGCCACCTTCATCCTCACCCCACCCTCCCAAACACAAGCAACTAGTATTTGGCATCCTATAATGAGGCAACAGCCAGAATTGGAGGCTTAATGTGCCCACCTTGAAGGTGTCACCAGTGCAAAGCTCCTTGTCCCATCCAGGACACATTAGCATGCAAAGGCAAAACTCAAGAGACATGGCTTGGAGAGGCCAAGCCCACCTGACAAAGAGAATCTCCCAGCCTGGCTCCCTCTGGAAGCCTCTTCATTGATGTGCCTGAACCCCTTCCTGGATGTGGCTGCACAGTCAAGTGAGTCTTGTGAATTCAAAGCCACAGGCAATACTGTGCTTGTCAGAAATACTACAGAAACCAGCCTTACAGAGCTTACAGAGCTGGACAGATGCCCCTTAGTCTACACTAGGATCTGTGCTCGGGGTCACCATCAGCACTCTGTGCTCCCATGCCACCTGCCCATTGCCAATGGCCATGTTGGAGCAGTCCACAGGGAAGAGTCACCATGAGGAGGAGCCCCCAGACTGGGACCCTGCAACCAGCAGTGCTCCTGTAGAAACCCAGAGATGCCACCCCAGCAGGACCCCAAGGGCACAGGTGTGGTATATTAAGGGAAACTGAGTCACAAGATTTCTTGACCGAGGCTTGAGAGCCAGTTAAAGCAAAGCAGAGGCGAGGTGAAGGTGGAAACACAGGCAGAGACTCTTGTTGCAGGTGCAAAGGCTCAAAGACCCTTAGCTAAAAAGACACTTTACCGAACACAAGACAAAGCTTCTATGTCTCATACCCTTCTATGCCAGCCTGTAAGACAGCCTCCAGTAAGTTTCCATGGTACAGTCATATTCAGGGATTTCTCTATCTAACAATAACATCCCTCTAACTAATAACATCCTTAACTGAAGGATACCCTGAAACCTTGTGGGGTATCTGCTTCCTGGGTCTGCGTCACTCTGCCCCTTGTTCTCTTGCTCACAAGGCTTCATACCAGAGAGAGGGAGTGTATCTCTATTCCAGGGTCACTGAACACAAACAAACCAGTTCTAAATTCCTTTCTTGTTGCCACAGGCTCCTAATTCTCACACACAGGAACACAAACACCTCAGCGAAGGCACATCAATCCCCAATGGCATTTTAGGGAACACACAGAAGGTTTGCTGGTGTAATCCCACCACAAAGAAACCATCCTTCTCCATCCATCAGCATCGAAGCACGTGGCCCTCCTAGTTGCCAGCAGAGACCTTCACCCTCTTCCAGCACCAACTAGGAGTTTGGCCTGCTCCTGCTATGCCCACCCAAGGATGCTCTGATATTTTTAGCCCCTTTCCCTGTTGAGAGTGGCTGTTTCCTTCCAGCAGCATCTGTGGTTATCACAAACACACGAGGCGGAAAAGGAGGAGAAAAAGAGACATTTATACATCAGGAAGCCTCATGCAGGAGAGAAAAGCTCCTAATGAGCATTAAGCTTCGCTGATTCCTATTGCATTGCTGAAATAGGAGAGAGTAACCTTGGTCTTGGATGTTTCTATAGCATCAGCTATGGGTGAGAAAGAGGAAACCTCTGCAGCACTAAACGGCTTGCAAATCCCTCCAGCCTGTTCTCATTCTTCATGGAGCCCAAGGGCATGTGAACAGTCTGGAAAAATCAGGAGTTTGGGCAAATGTATCCTCCTGGCCCACCTGGAATGCTAGGAGTGCCCAGAGGTGTTGAGTCGACAGCTAGGATGACTGACAGTTGAGTGACTGACAAGTGCCAGCCAAGCACTGGGACCCGTGTAGGTATCAAGGAGTTTAAGGGGATGGGGAAAAGCACAGATGCTGCCAGAGGAGCCAAGCACCTGATGGGAAATACCACAAGGTCTGCCAAGGAGGGAGATGCTTTCCAGAGGAGATAGAGGCAGAGCTTTCAAAGAACTCATATGGGCTTCTGAGCTTTAATTCTGCTGAAATAATACTAATTTAAAAAGTAATTTTCATTTAAATAAAAAAATATCATCAGGGTGTCTTCAGTGTCCCCTTCTGTCTCTTGTGACACAGAGCCAAGAGCCAGTGAGGAGGGAGAAGAATAAGCTAGTGAAGGCTTCCAGCATGAGCTCAGCAACTGCTTCATTATAGCATAATTATGACTTAATTGGCACAGCAGACTTGCCGAGATGCCTCATGTGCCTGAAGTATTAATATAGAAGTCCATGACCAGCTCTGGGAGAAAGGCAGGGAAGAGATCTTACCCTGGAGGTGGAGGTGAGTGGTACTTCTGCTCCAAGCTATCTCCCTGCTGGGAAGTGTCCAGGACCCAGCTCAAGTGCTGAAAAACTCAGGTGTGGAGAAAACACAAAACTCAGGGAAATGGAGAAGTGATGAGGCAGAGGACTGTAGGGGGACCTGCACGTCCAGTTCACCCTCTACACATGGGTTCCTGGAAAATCCTGGAACAAGTAATTCAGAAACAAACCTTAGCTGGGCTACAGCCAGCAGGGATCTACTGAGATCAAGTTGCAGGAGATCAGGCTAGCTTCCTCCAGCAGAACCACAAACCTGTGGGATCCAGGGGTCTCAGCTCAGCTTGTTAAGTGTCTCCAAGTGTCAGAAGCCAGCCTGGGAAACATGGTGGTGGTGAACCTCTACGGCACGGGCACAAAACTGCATGGATAACTCACTCTAGGAAGTATCAGAGGTTGGATCAAGCAAAGTCCCCTAGGGACCTGTGATGGGTCTGGGTTTAGTGCACATTTCCATGAACACTTCTGGCAACTGTAATAGTACTTCCTTTAGTTGTAAGGTGGGAAGCTAGAGGAGATGCAAGTTCGTGCTGGAGAAGAATTCACCATTCTCTCAGGAGACTGGAAATAGGCTGGGAAAAAAAGAAATAGGATAAAACTCAATAGGAAGTGAAGTACTATAACTAGGAGAAGGATGAGCTACACTGATGCAGGGTAGGGTCCATTAGCTCCAGAGAAGAGAGACAGGCAAGCCAAGTTCAAGTTAATCACTTCATATTGCGGGCAAAGTGATTTGTGAAAGCACAAACACATTATTTGGTGCTGGCAAGGCTGCAGGCACAGCATGAAGAGCACAGCCAGGCTCAGCATCGTGCAAGGAGTGAGCCATAGGAGAGACAGAACCTATAGTAGTGGGTTCAGAGTCTAGGAGCAACTGAAGAAGCCACAGCTAGTCAGCCCAGAGGAGAGAAGAAAAATGATGAACAACTTGTACTGTTTTTCCAGCCAGAAAAGTCAGGGCTCACCTTTCATTTTGGAAATCTCACAATGAGAGTGACCAAACCCTGGGAAGGACACCATGACCTGAAAAACCTCAAAAAACCCTCCAGGGTTGCTGCTGCTTTGAGGCAGGGTGAGCTCGGCTGCATCCTGAGGAACCTTCTGGCCCTTCTCCAGGGCAGCTCTGCCATCAGCTCTCCTGGCAGAACTGGTGAGCATGAGCACCCATGCCTATTCAGCCACTCCCCCACAACAGCCCAAACATGCCTCCAGCCACCAAGTCGTGCAGCACCTCCCTCTCCCACCTCTTTGTAGGCTGCTGATGAGTTGTCCCCTATTCATGAGCCACCTCCATTTAGCAGCCTGCTAACAGCATGTCCCAGGTCCCCATGCACCACAAAGCCTCCCTGCCCAGCAGCACCTGCTGCCCATTTGGGATGGAGGGCTAAGCAGAGCCAGCTGTTGGCATCAGGACACCCAGGCTGGGCAGCTCATGGTGTGGCAGGAAGGTGATGATGTGGCTTTCACGTGGCCCTGAGCATGCAGGCAGGCTGCCAGAGAAGAGGAGCTCATGGTGGGAAGGCACAGCAGTGCCTCCCCTCTTAGCAGCACCAAGCAGGTGCAGACCAAAGCGTGAAGACTCCATGCCTCGGGGACCAGCAGGGTGGCCAGATCCTTGCACCTGCTGAGCATGCATGCTGTTTGCAACCAGAGCAGGCACTGCCCTCCCCCAGGATGTGGCTGTTTGGATCAGTCCCCGGAAGATCTCAGTGCTGGGCTTGAAGCATCATGCTTGCCTGAAAACACTGCGAGATGGAGCAGTGAGATAGTGCTGGTGGGTACCACCCTGGCACAACAGCCCTTCCCAAAGCCAAAAACCTTCTTTTGATGTCAACAGCCCCAATTAGCTTCTGTGAGCAGAGCCAGGCTGTAACAAAGCTGGAGGGAGACAGGCATCAGGCAGTGATGACAGCTGTAGCTACAGCAATGGGACCATCTCTCCCTGGGGATGCCAGGGTGCCAACTGAGCCACCTGCGCAGCCCTCAGGGAAGCACTGCCAGGATGGGGATGGAGGTGACAGCCACGCTGCCTCCCCTTCAACCTCTCCCTCATCCATCCTCTTGCTCACTTGTTGGGGAAGAAACAGGTTTTTGCTCATCTGACCCTTTCCAATCCCCCCCATCCCGACAACAGTACCTAGCTCCCAGATCAATAATAGATGCTCCCTGAAACGGATGCCTCTCTCAATACATCGAGTCACCTTGCTCTCCCAGCGGGAAACCCGAGCCTCTGGCCATCAATCTTTCATTCCCCAGACATAATCTTCAAGTCAACGCAACTCTAAGTCGCTGCTTCCCTTTCACCATCCAGGACACAGTGTGCCAGGAATGTAAGAGGGGAACTCAGCCAAAAATCCAGCCACAAACCTGAGAAAAACTCATCCAAGCTCCAGGGATGCTTGGCCAGACTGTAGTGGAGACGCTGACGGATAAAACACAGTCACACCTGCTCCACTCACACTCATCCTGCAGAGGCAGATCTGCCCAGCTGCCACCGAGGTGTCCAGGAAAGGGCACAACTGCAACAGGCACAAAAATAGCTGTTGCTGCTGCTAAAATTCCTCCTTTTCCATTTATCCTAGTGTAAGTCGGTCATGCAGAGCCTGCTCAACCTGCTTGCCTCAGAGAGCTTTGCAGCTGATGGCCATGTCTGACCAGTTGAAGTGCTAAGAGGATTTTATTTCTCTCTATGGAAAAAAAAAATGTCCTTGCAGGGAAACTTTTCTCTGGGAAAAAAGCTACAGCTGTCAGAAGAAAATAGAACGAATGGCGGAATAAAGGTAACTGAGCGAGAGGGAACACAAGCAGTGCTTTTCTCCCAGTTCTCTGTGGGGCTGAGCCATACCCTGGTCTGTATTGCAAATCCTGCCCAGAGGCTTTCAGCCACTTGCCTGACGCCAGCCAGTTGCTTCTCAACACCCAGTTTTCCAAGTGCATGCCCAGGACCAGTCTTTGCTCTGGCACCTCAGATCAGAGCTGGGTGTCCCCTCCCTGGCTCCAGGGCTGCAGTGCCCAGCACGCGGGCAGCATGGGTCAGACCCACCCAGGCACACACCATACAGAGCCAAGCAGAGGTGTGAGCAGGCACACTCCTGCTTTGCCTGGAGAATGTGCTGGTCACTTCTCTTCTATGCCCAGTAAAACCACCACTGGGAGCACTAGTTTGGGCATTGGCAGGGACAGGGACCCAGGAACAGACTCTGGCAGCAATCTTCTTGCATTTACAGCCTCTTGATGGACACTTTCCAAGGGATTTCCTCTACCCTGCCACTTTAGGTGCTTAGTTTCAAGGGGTTTGACATCTCAGGGTGACTGGTTGGTTCTCCACCCATGCTGCTGCTGCCGCCACCGCCCCAAATGGGTATCAACCTCCAAGCTGGGTTCTCATCTCACATCAGAGATCACGAGCTCCTCAAAACAATCCTCACAGCAGACCAGTGCCCTCTGTCCCCCATGGACATCAGGAGCTGTGGACCAGTCATCCCTTCTCCTCCTCCACTGGGGGCATGGCATGATGCATCCCAGGTTAGGGGGTTACCCCCTGGCATTCCAGCCCTGAAGCCACCCCCAAATTCAGGCAGTCAGCCAGTGCTGCCTCCCAGCATGGCAGGAGGAGAGGGGCCAAGGTGTAGGTGGATGGGGAGAGAAGGTCCTTCTCCAGCTTTCTTCTCACTGAAGGGGCAGAGAGCCAGCTGCTTTCACAGGGGACCTTTGCAGCAGCTCTCAGGTCCCCTCGCTCTGCTTCTTTTTCCCCCATCTCACATCATTCCTGCCTGCACCCATTTTGCTTCTCCTGAAGCAAATGGCCACTCCTACCAGATGCTTTCCCAGTGCAAAATCCAGACCTGGGGCAAAGCAGAGGCTCAGTCAATGGATGGCAGTAAAGGTCCATCCCCACATCTTGCCACCTGCCCTAGAAAGGTTGAAGAAACTACCAACATTTGATTTCTTTACTTTCTATGTGAAAAAAAATTAATCCCCTTTAAGAGACTTTATCTCTCTACCCAGAGGTCACAAAAGAGCACCCAGAGGCACCCAGGTGACCTCCCACCAGCATCGAAATCCTGCTTCAGCACTGCCTCCCCAAGGCACAGTGGCCAGGCTTGGCTTTTCAACTTGAGCAGTGAATGCTGTCCCCATCTAATGCCACTCAGGGCAGATCAGGGATGGCAAAATCACTTGGCAAATTCTTCCAGCTGTAGTCAAAAAACAGTGGGGTTTCCAGCCCCATGATGCCCACAACAACCCTTGATAGCTTCCAACCGCCTCCCCAGCCCAGCAGTCTCCATGGCAGCCTGGTTTTCTTGCTAGGAACTTCAAGGGAGCTGCCACAGATACCTAAAAAAACCCAATAATTAGCCTCTTGCCTCCGCTTGAAAGGCTCAGCCCTGATTATACACCTGAACCTGCAGCTCCTCCCTGCCACTGCTCCCCCTTCCTGGACCACCTGCTTCTCTCCAAAAGCTGGGATGACTTGGTAGCACAGCAGTGAGGGGCTGCTTTGGGGGTTCCTCTGTCACCATGTCACCTTGCTCTCACACAGTGTCAACCAAAATCTCGCACCAGCTTGTCCACAGCCTCTCCTAAGCCTTCTGGCTGGTCTGATTGTAATTCTCCCTGGAGCAGATACCTTCCTGCAAACAAGGTGAAATGGGAATGAAAAAAAACACAAAGTGAAGCAGGCACACAAAGATAACAAGGCCCCAGAAACCAGGAAGATGGGGAAAATCCCTCCTCTTTGGCATAAAACAGACCTCAGCATCTCAGCAATGGATGGAAGTAGCAGTGGGATTGTTGCTCCTCATCCAGTATCAAATCTGCTCTCTGCCAAGTGAAGTTAATTTGATCATCATACCAAGGTGAGGAGGACTGAAATATGAGGGTGGTTCCCTCAAAACCTGGAGCACCCCAGTTCAGCACTGCAGGTGCTGGAGGGGCAGATTTGCATTAAGAGGGGAAATAGCCACTTTGCAGAAGACAGACAGAGGGAAGGTGCATCAGGGGATGGAGGAGAAGACCCAGAGAGCTCAGCCACCCAGAGCTGTCCAAGATGTTGCAAGACCACCTAATGCAAGTTATTTTTTCATAAGCACAAGGAGGTCTTTAGGCTTTAGGATCTACTGCCTGGGCAGAGCAGTTGGGTCTGTCCCCACCCTGCACCAGCAGCAGCTCCCTGGGGGAAGTCTGAGTCCCTTCCTCTTTCCAGCAGCATGCTGCTGACAGGACACGTCACATCCGACGGGCAAGGAGAACTCCCAGTGACTCCCAGCATTGGGGCCAGTGGGCTCTGCCAAGTGCTGGGCAACCAAGGTCAGCAAAGGTCAGCAGCCACAGGGGTGCCAAGTAGGACAGCATTGGCAGCAAAAGGGGGTGAGCACGGTGGTCAGCAACAGGCAGCTGCCTCTTGTGGCACAAGCAGTGCAACAGGCCTTGCCTATACCAGATCCTATAGGAGAGCTCTGCAGAGCGGCGCTGGCACAACAAGAGTTCAGGTGGGTGCTGGGGTCCACCCTGCTGATTTATTTTAGAGTTTTATTTTGTTTTGTTTACAGTAGAGGGACCATTCAGCTAGAGCCTGAGCTTCAGGGCTTCAGCTTAAACCAGAAGCAATGAATCTGAACCCAAATGTTGTAAGCTACCAGCACTCCCATGCAAAGCAGAAGAAACATTTAAGCATCATTGCTAACTGCTTCTCAACTACAGTTCCTCCAGGAGTATTCAGAGGGGAAGGATGCTCTTGGCCATGTACCCAAGGAACACAGATGTTCATGCCATGAAGGAATGGCAGCCACAGACTCAACACCCTCACACGAAGGTGCTGGCTATGTGGAAGGAAATTATGAGGCCAATGC
Organism: Bucco capensis; assembly: GCA_013396975.1. NCBI lineage: Eukaryota > Metazoa > Chordata > Aves > Piciformes > Bucconidae > Bucco > Bucco capensis. The sequence continues at coordinate 1,028,696 of VWZO01017862.1, forward strand.
CCCAGCTCCTGTCTCAGGCCATGCAGTGGCACTGGAATCACACTTGACCAGAACAGAGTATGGCTTCAGGGGTTGCTGCTCTCCCATCGCTGCTCCCTACTTGTATATTGATTCGGTTATATAAATTATGCAACACCCCTACTCCTGATTAATACTGTTAATTGAGTTGGCAGGCAGGGAGCAGGAGGGAAATGCCGTGAGGACGCACAGTCATGCACTAAACGCACCCATAAAAGCAAAAGCCATTGTCTCAGGCTGCATGCCAGGTCTTGTAGGGAGCAAGCCGAGGAAGTAGGGAACTTCCCCCAAATACAAATGCTATGCCACGCAGAAATTTATTCGGGCTCTCAGCAATCCCCCTGGGAGGAAGCCAACCATCACCGCAGATAGGGTAGATGGGACCGGGGCTGCCGTGGGGCTGCGGCGAAGCAGACCTGCGAGGATTAAGGTGCTGCCGCAGCAGAAGTGTCTTTACGAGCCGTGTCACAGCGGTTTATTAGCATCAACCCAGACAAAGGATGCAGGAGAGTCACTCGCTAGAGCATCGCCGGAGCCAGACTCCCTCCTTCACCTCCTACAAGCATTCAAACGCTCTGAGTCTGACTCACTGCCGTCGTCGTCGCCGGCCCCTCTCTCCCTCACGCTCTCTCCCCTCCTCCCCCGACTACTTGCAGGGAATCCTAACGGCCCCTTCGGGAAGCTTCATCTTACCGCCCTCAGCATCGCTACCGCGACACCGCCCGGCAGCCTGCGCGGCGGGACCGGGGGATGCTCAGGGCGCGTCCCCGCTGGGTGCCTCCCGAGCGGGCTGCAGAGGAGCAGCCCAGCCCAGGGGTGGTGGTGCGGGAAGTCCGACCCCTGCCCAGCACAGCCTGGCAGTAGGGACTGCAGGCACCCTGCGGGGAGGGGAGCAGCGGCTCAGCGGGCACCGCTTACCGTGGATGCCGGTCTGGTGAGTCATGGCTCCGCTCGCCTCCGTTCCGTTCCGTTGCGCTCCGGCTCCACCGCGTCCCGGGCAGGAAACAGCTCCGCAAGCAGCACCGACCGCTTCC